>MU225466.1:324160-335351 GCA_018584345.1 Thuja plicata | reverse complement strand
ATACACATATATACACACATTTGTGTATATATATACACATACACACATATACACACATGTGCATATAGATATGAGTATGTATATACACATGTGTGTGTATATACATACATGTATGTATATATACACATAAGAGTATATACACACACATGTATATATATACATGTATGTATATATACACATAAGAGTATATACACACACATGTATATTCACACACATGTGTATATATACACACATATACACATGTGTGTATATACACTCATATGTATATATACATGCATGTATATATACACACATGTATATATACACACATGTATATATACACATGTGTATATACACAGATTTATATATACATTCTGATAGCAATATAATATTAACACAAAAATGGGAATGAATTTTCCTTCACAAAATAATACTCTCAATTCCAATTCCAATTTTCCATTCCAATTCCTAGTCCTGAGGGGGAATTGTGGAATGCTCAAAAAGGCCCAAAATTTAGAATTGGCATAACCCTATTCCAATTTTTAATTTTGGAACCAAACAGGGAATTGAACATTTTGGGAATTCGGAAATGCCAATTCCCGTTCAATTCCCATTCCACCCCTCAACCAAACGGGCCCTTATTAGGGAATTGTCGAATTTAGGTATTTGTTTTCAAAATTAAAAATTGGAATAGGGTTATGCGAATTCTTATTTTAAGTCATTTTGGGTCATTTTGAGCATTCCATAATTCCCCTTTAGACCCTGGAATTAGAATTGAAAAGTGGAATTGGAATAAAAGTGTTAATTTGGGAAGGAAAATTAATTCCCATTTGTTGGGGCCTTTGTGAATATTTTTTTGCTATCCTTTTCAACAATCTGTCGTTGCGGCTCCATGAGAAGAAGGGTTTCGACGGGGAAAACACAGACCAGTTCACACCAGTTCGGGGAAAACGCAATTGTCGGGGAAAACGCAGATCAGTTCACACCAGTTCGGGGAAAATGCAGTTGCCAAAGCAAGGTAAATTTCTTTGCTAGATTTCATATGGACCACGCAAACCAATTGCCCTCCTTGTTGTTTGTTGTTTTAGGTTTTTCTGATGCATTTTATTTCCTAGAATCGGGATTTCGATCTCGTGGGGATTTCAATGAAACTCTGAAGTAGGGAAAACAAATGGATCGTCTGATATTTCTCCAATCTGTGATCCACACAGGACCACCTTCCTTTATACATAATCTAAATCTATTCTCATCGTTAGTTTTTGTGGTGGGTTTTTGCGAATTTATAGGGTTTGTGAGAGGTTTTGGCAAAATATTTAAGCCTTAAAGGATGGTTGCAGGCAAACCCAGGTTTGTTTTAATGCATATTGAAAATGGGTTTAATGGAGTTGGAAAGCATGTGGCTGCCTATCTAGATTTTGATGAGTTGTCTTCTGAACGGTCTGACAATAAGCTCTATGCTTTGTTTTGCGTTCCTCAACAAGCACTTCAATGATTTAGAAACTGATATGCACTATATTTTGATTTGCAAGAAACAAATTTATTCATCTTATCCAAAAAAACCAAATAACTGTGGAAGAACTCCTAAAGAAACAGTGCAAACTAATATTTGTATTTCACTTTCCTAACTCTTATAAATAGACTGTGGCAATGCATTTACTTTGTTTAGTAAATATGACACAAGGAATTTTTTTTCACAAATATCATGTTCACGAACACGGGGCTAGTTGGGAACCCCAATCCACTGAGTGCCCATCTCCAAAATGCTAATCTGCATAACCCTTGTATAATAGTTTTGGGGATGTGATTTGTATAAGAGAAGTTTCGAATCCATTATTGTAGGAAAATTCGGTCTACCACAAATTGAAATAACATACATGTTTGGTTGAATGTTCTACCACTTAAATGAACACTTTGAATAGTGATTTGAGCAGCCATCAAGTACATCAAAAAAAGTTGTCTCAATATGCCTGTAAGTTAGTTAGTAACCTTTTATTGCTAAGGAAAATATAAACTTATAAACTTCAAGATTATCTTTTGAATGGAACTTTGAAATGGAAACTTAGAAATTACTTTTAAAAATTATAGATCATTCCTTTGTATTCATAGACAAAGAAATCACTCACTTGAAACCAAGAACATACATGTGGGAAATAGCCCATTAATCCTTCCCTCTTTTCTGGTTGTGAGTGAGAAGCTTATGTGGGATTCTGGTTTGTGATTGCTTGCTCCTTAATGTATTGATTAAAAGCTCTCTTGATGGTTAAGGAGATGAATGTCTAAAGTCACTGACCCTTGCCCTATCAGACAATAAATACCCATCCTTAGTCTTTTCTACGTGAAAACTCCTTGTAGAAGATATTAAGTCTAGACTGAATACATAATCTCTCCTGTTCCAGCCCCACACTTCTTCAAATTAATTGTTAGTAATTACTACAACAATTCCAAATTATTTCAACATGTCTAATATGCCTTTTTAGATTCCACAAAATTTCATGCAAGATGTGAAAACATTTATTAGAAGTGTAGTTTGAGAGATGTTGGGAATCAAAAGATTATAATTATTTAATTTCCTGATATGCAATGAAGTTACATGTCAAAATAAAGAAATATTTAGACGAGGAACCTCCTGTAAATTAATTAGTTTCATTATATGATACATATTTGGTCATATTTAATAATTTCCAGTATTTGATGCTAACATTGGCATATACAAGAACAGTATGTTCATCATTATATGTTCCAATATATTGCATATTTAAGCCATAAACATACCAATAAAATATAATAAGATCCCACCATTGAGTCAATCAAATTGACTAGAAAGTCTTAGCAAAGCCAACTCTCGAACTCACATTGGTTGTGTTGGTTCAACTGAGCCATATGGATTATAAATGCTTAATATGCTACTACTTAATTCATTGTAGTTGAAACGATGGAAGCCAGTTGCACAAAAAGTGCTCACAAAAGGTGAACTTGAGTTTTTGTGTGAGCTTCCAAATGGATGTGTTAATTCCTAGCCAACATGGACCACATATGACATTAACCAGAATGTCCCAAATATTGGTTAGGGTGGTCTACCAATAGAAATATTAGCCCTTTTATGTCTGAGATTTCAATTTAAACCTTATAGTGTTGGCATGTCTTCAAGTATATGTAGTGTAGTCTACCATTCAGATTCAAACCAAGTTCTAGATGGATATCCTAGTGGAAATATGAGGTATACTTATAATCTTGGTTTGTTGTCATCTTCACAAGAATTTCATCTAGTTTCAAGACTTCTTATAGACCTCTTTGATGTTTGGTTGATAATCCATTTGATGTGGTAGTGTAAATTATTTTGACTATCATTTCAAAGTATGTTTCTATTTCCCTTAATGCATCTACTAGCTGATCTTTGATATATAGATCTTTGTTAATGTTGTTTGCAGTTCACAAAGTCATCGATGGATCTATTTCATGGTGAAATTGTTGAAGCACTTATACTCAAGAAGACCAGACTCCATCGTCTATATGTAGTTGTTGTAGCCACCGTTGCAATAGCCATAGCAGCATTTTTAGACGAAACTAGAGGAGAAATGCATAAGCGCCAATGAGATCCAATTCCTTTTTATATGCGTATCATCTATTCCAATTATGCAGATTGTCATGACCAAATCCGTATGAGTAGAAGAGCCTTCTTTAAACTAGCCAATATTCTTAGGCAAAAAGAAAGCATTAGGGATACACTACACATTACGTTAGAAGAACAACTAGTGATGTTCCTACATACCATGGGCCACAATCTGAGGAATCGCAAGATGGCCCATAACTTTGGGCACTCTGGAGAGATAGTAAGTCGATACTTTGACAAAGTCTTGATTGTTGTCTTAGTGCTCCCTGTGGATTTTTTGTTACCCCCTGGTCCAAACACTCCTCCAGAAATTAGTGGGAAGAATTGTTTCGATCCATACTTCAAGGTATATCTCGTATTTGTACATGTTTATTTTCTTGAGTCTTACTCTGATTACTGCAACATTCATTTGATTATAAATTTGCTTCATATAGGATTGTGTTGGAGCAATCGATGGATCCCATATACCAGTCACTGTCGATGTGGACATACAAGCCAAATATCGTGATAGAAAAGGCAACTTGTCGCAAAATGTTATGGGAGTGACTTTGTTTGATTATAAGTTTCAGCACATCCTTGTTGGTTGGGAAGGGTCCACTGCAGATAATCGTGTACTTGCTTTAGCTCTCTCTCTAGCAAATCCACTTGTAGTTCCACCCGGTATGTCAACATCTAACTGTATAATGATTATATAGTCAAATATTCACACGTTATAACAATATAAATTTTTAATGTAGGGAAATATTATTTAGTCGATGCTGGATATCCAAATGTACCAGTCTTTCTTGCCCCTTATCGGTGTACACATTATCATCTAAAGGAGTTTTCAAGAGAAAACCTGATAAACACTCCAAAAGAGTTGTTTAACCACCAACACCCCTCACTCAGAAATGCAATAGAGTGCACATTAAAGATTTTGAAGCAACGATTTCCTATCCTGAGGCATGCGACATGTTATCAAATCATGACACAAACTAAGATTGTTTTAGCATGTTGCGTACTACACAACTTCATCACGATAGAGGACGGTGTTCCATCTGAGGTTGAAATGGAAGAGGATGCAGATCGTGGCGGGATAGATGTACCGATGCTTGAGACATATGGGATGAGTCAGCATGATAGAGATGATTGGGGGAAGTTTCGAGATGAAATAGCTAGAAGGATGTGGGAAGACTACAGATCTCGATCTTAGACCACTGTAATGATCCCTTGTTTTGGCTATAAAGAAAATATAGGGATCGTTACTTTAGTTGTCCTTCCTTATAATATTTTGGCATACACAAAAATGTTGAATATCTAAGTGCTCTTTGTTATGTAATGACTGTTTCTGATATATTTATTATGAGATTTACTATAACGCAATAGATTTACTTGAATGCTTAGGTCTATGAAGTAGTTATTTGTGTTGTTTAGCGACTGGGATTGTTGTTTCAACATGGCTTAATAAATAGGATTAATAAGTTATTGTGGTTGTTGTGTTAATAATTCACTTTCAAAAGGGTTATAATATGTTTCCATGTTCAATTGAAAAAAAATTCTATTGCGTTAGATCTGATTTGAAGTAAATTTGGATATGAAAATCTAGTGGATTGTACATGTCAGGTGATTTTTGTTTTGTTGCAACCCTTTTCACAGTTACTAGTGAAGATTTTCTATTGCATCTGCAGTCTGTTCTTCACTCTTTTTATTGCTCTTCACTAGGCAAGACTACAAGTATTTTGGATAAATGGATAAAAACTTTTAAATGTGTTGTAAATAGATTTCTGCTAGTACACATTTCATAGGGTGTGTTCTCTAGTGCATAAATAAGAGAAGTATTTTTCAAGTAGCATATGGTACATACCGCAACATCTCAAATTTTTTGTCCTAGACCAACACTCCTTAATATATTTCTAGCTTGATCCTAACTCTCTTCAATGAGCTAAATGCATTCATGGGTACATATTTAGAAATGGATTTGAGTTAAATGTGTGTGTGGGTACTGCACTCATAGACATGTATGCCAAATGTGGGAGTCTATCAATTGCACAATGCATTTTTGACAAATTAGCTGAAAGAGATGTTGTATCATGGAGTGCAATAATTGTTGGGTATGGCATGAATGGGCATGGTATAGATGCCCTGGCACTCTTTTCAGAAATGCAGAAGACAGGCTTGAGGCCAAACTGCATTACCTTTGCCAGTGTTTTATATGCATGCATTCATTCAGGTTTGGTGGATGAGGGTTGCAAATATTTTAATAGCATGAGTCAGGATTACTTCATCACACCTGGATTGGATCATTATGTGTGCATGGTTGACCTTCTTGGACATGTTGGACAACTTGATCAAGCACATGACTTAATTAAAAAGATGCCACTAAAACCTAATTTTGTTGTGTGGGGGGGCTTACTTAGTGCCTGCAGAATTCACGGCAATGCTGAGCTAGGAGAGCGTGTGGCAAATCACCTATTTGACATGGAGCATGAGAATATTGGAAACTATGTGCTTTTATCAAATATCTATGTTGCTACTGGAAAGTGGGATGGTGTAGCAGAGGTGAGAGCAAAGGTCCAAGAAAGGGGATTAAGAAAGACTATGGGTTGTAGCTTGACTAAAGTGGGTAATAGGATGCATGCATTTTCTGTTACACATAAATCGCATCCTCAATCTGATAAAATTTATGCAATGCTAGAGACTTTGGCTGGGCAGCTGAAAAAAGCAGGGTTTATATCTAGTAAAAGCTTTGTCCTACATTATGTAGAGGATGAGATGAAGGAACAAATGCTCTGCACTCGTAGTGAAAAGTTGGCCATTGCATTTGGACTAATCAACACAAGACCTGGAACACCTATTGTAATCACAAAAAACCTTTGTGTGTGTGGCGATTGTCACAGGGCTACCAAGTTTATTAAGCATTTTGATTTTCTTATTAGTTTGATCTTATACTTCTAGAGACAAACTTCAATCCATTTTTTTACCCCTTTTATACAATGTTTACAAAAGTCAAATCCAACAATACAATCTAGAGTTCCATCCATGATATGTTTACTCACCAATGTTCTTAGACCTTTTCACTCAAATGACTCATCCTAATATATCACAACCACCCTGACTTAGATGCAGTTACATTGAAATGCCCAGAAAATGTTGATGCATTCATCTTGTATAGAATACCATGACACACTCCCTTGGTAAGCGTCAAGTTACCTCTTGCCAACTTGCAGCTTTTATTTTCAAAAGTAAAAAATGTATCCCTAAGTAAGTTATTTTGGACATTGAAATAATATTTTGAGTCAATATCAAAACATACAAAACATCTAAGAGTGTTTTTCAATTTTCACTCTTCCATCCATGAAGGCTGCCTTTACCTTTACTTGATCATCTTCAAAATTATTATTGAGCAAAAGTTGACCTTCGTTACAATTTGTGGTAATAAATAGTAAACAATATTAACCAATCTAACTAATAACAACATTAACAAAAGAATATGGAACAATATACAAACACAAGATTACATTTGACACCAATATTTCATCGGAAAGTCTTAGGGAGAGAACCCACAACCAAAATAGAATCTATTCAGAATTCAAGGATTTGATATGACATGTCTCATACATCGTCTCAATTTACAATGCTACACATACCCTTATGTTGCAATTAATCTTCCAAATGGTCAATCTTCAATTTGTCTAACCTTAGCATTTTCAACAATCCTTGGCATTTCACATGAGAGGATACATATAGGTGTCATCATGGAATAACAACTATCTAACCATATAGCTAACCCATGGAATGCCAAAAATAACACAACTATATTATGACCATACTATGAAGTATGCTATAGATATCAC
Source organism: Thuja plicata (assembly GCA_018584345.1). Classification (NCBI taxonomy): domain Eukaryota; kingdom Viridiplantae; phylum Streptophyta; class Pinopsida; order Cupressales; family Cupressaceae; genus Thuja; species Thuja plicata. The sequence continues at coordinate 327,929 of MU225466.1, read as the reverse complement.
TAATTGTGATGTCTCCACATGGATAGTCATCATGTCTATAATTGATGCCACACACTGGGTCAATTGTTGTGTACTTAACATTCTTGGTGTGTTCACGTCTTTCGGTATAGTCAGTACAACCAGCTCCAAGCTTGTGGTAATATAGACAAACATTTGACCATTTCTATTTCCTTGCAACACCTTAGACAAACATTTGACCATTTATATTTGCTTGCAACACCTTATAATATCTTCTTGAACATTATCATGTCCTTTGATTGCACCACATGAATTCCAGCTTTGCTGAAATGCACCTACATTACCATTCATGTTTTTTGTAACACCAAATGTAGTGTGCAATAGCGAGTTCTCTAAAACTTCTATATCTGAAACTCACCACATCCAACAACATTGCATCTTGTAGCTATTTACAAATCTATAGATAAACATTTTCTTCAGGAACTCTTTGCAGGTGAGTAACACATCCAAGTTCCAATAGTTGTGTCAAACATTCAAGACAGAACCAAAGAATATCTTCACTGAAATTTGTTGGAATCCTAAGGAGATGAGATGTTGCATAAGTGTTACAGGTTGAAATAGACCATGACAAGTGGTACTGATACTTTCCTACTAAAAGAAAGTGCATTTATTGTTTATTTACTTAATTACTTAATTGATTATTGGATTTACTTATAATTTTCTTTGTGACTTAATATGTATTTCAATTACTTATACTTATAATTTGCTTTGTGCTTTGTGAAATAGATCATTGATTAATTACTTATAAAGTTGCCTTAATATGCCTTTCAATTACTAGATTTACTTATAATTTGCTTTGTGACTGTTTGTTTCATATAAGGATGGGTGATGATATTCAAGTAACCTAGACAACCAATTCAAAACAAAAGGTTTTATGGACAAGAGACATGGAACGGAAGCTTCTAGACTTGCTCCAGGAGAAAGTGTAGCTTGGAAGAAAGGGAGAAGGGGGCTTCAGAAAAGAAGCATGGACTGCCATTGAAAGGAGGTTTAATGCAGATTTGAACATGAATCTGACAAAAGACAATTTCAAGAACAAGCTCAAAACCTAGAAGTAGGGTTTTAGATTAATGAAAGACTTGAGGAATACAAGTGGTTTTGCATGGAATGAGACCACTCAATGTATGGATGTAGAGGATAGTGTATGGGAGGAGCTTCTTAAGGTAACATGCTATTGAAATTATTTTCACTTAAGTAAAATCATGTGTTGAAAGTTTGTAATGCAAGATGATTAGTAATTCATTCTTTATGCCAACATGTAGAGAAAAGAATTAAAAAATGCCAAGGTGTATAAGAGGTAGCCATTCCAATACTACAATGTGTTAGCCTTCATTTTGGGGAACGATATGGCTGAAGGCAAGGCAGCTTCGACACCTCAAGAGACAGAAGAAGGGAACCCCATGCATGAGCCTTTAGATTTTGATGATGTTGATGATATAGCCATACTTATGGGCACTGCTGCTGATTTGAATGATGAGTTTTTTCAATCCAACCAATCTACTACAAGTGGCAAAGAGACTCCAACATCATCATCAAGGAGGCCAAAAAGGGAGAAGGAAATCATGGTTGGTTCCATGGATGTGGTGTGTGAGACTCTCAAAATCTACACGAGGACTTCAACATGGCTCAAACTATCAAAGTGGATCATACGCATTCAGAAGATGCTTTAGATAAAGTAATGGATAATGTGTATGAGGCTCTTAAATCCATCCCTGATCTACATCCACATACTATGCTAAAGGCATATGACACTTTCTTGGTTGAAACTGCAAGAGCCAAAGGGTTCCTGAGAATGAGTGAAGAGGAGAGAGTCAGATATATCGAAATGAAGTTTGGAGGAGTACAGTAACTTTTATATGGATATTTCATGGATAACTATTTCATACTCTTATATGACTTTTATATGATTTAATTTAGTTTTCAAGTTTGTTATTTCATTAAAATTCATACGAATAATATAGTTTATGTTTCAAGTTTGTTATTTCATTAAAATTCTGGAAAGGGACATTACATGCCTTCTTGTTGTTAGATGTGTGCCTATTGTTGTTGGTTAATAGCTTTTGTGTGGATGGATTCTTTTGTTAGTCCTTGATTGTAGTATAAATTTGATACTTGAGTATTTGGTTTTTGCATGGTTAAGTGGACAAGGGAAATGGTTCAGTGTCCCCTTGTGTCTTCAAGGGATTTTATCACAATTTAGGCTGAGACCTAAAATATCTCTTTGTATATTGTTAATATGTTTTATCTAAATTGGATCAGTCTAGCTGGGCAATGCCAATAAAAGCCTTATTTTGTTGAACTTGTGGCCATTACGGGATGTTTTTTGTTATATGGTAATGTTTGTATTTCCAAAAACCAAAATTATTCTTGTGGTAAATGGACAGTCATGGTAAACCCGTTACTAGTGAATTCAAAATTTACATGTGTATGAAACAACTTTGCTTTGCAAATTGGTAAAAGAAAATCAAAATTGCCCCATAATATTGCAATGCTATCTTACATCATTTTGTAATTTCTTTAATTAGAAGTCATATCTAGATTTGTACATTTGTATATAATGTTGATTTTTGTACCGATTTAGAATTCATATTTAGTAAGGATGTTGTTACTCCCTTCAACATATAGCTGGCAATTTCCTACTAGAATGGTTATGTGCATTATGTAGTGACAACTATACTGGTCTATGTTTCTCCAGATCAACTTTTGTGGGAGTCATTTGTAGGAAAGAGGGATTGTAGAAATTGTCTCTTAAGAGGGAGACTACTATGTAAGAGAGCTTAGTCTAAATAAATAGTTTTATTTGTTAGAATAACTGAGGTGGGGGGGGGGGGGGGGGGGANGGGGGGGGTGAATCACTGGGCTTAAAAATAATTCCAATAATTCAACCAAAACTTATATCATAAATATAATATCTTCTATTTATCTTTTAGTCCTTCAAGATGTATGTCTTATGTAATTCTAACAAATATATACTGTTCGGTAAGATATATTATTTATCTTTTTCTAGCCTTTACCGAGTAGTAGAAATTAAACTTAGTGTTTACCGACCAATCTAGTTTTAGTAATGTGTAAAGTAAACAATCAATGCAATGAAAGAAAAACACATTTGACACATGGATTTTAACATGGAAACTTTGTTAAGGAAAAAAACAATTGGGACCGGTAACCCAAAATTTTCACTCTTCTAAAGTGAGCTCGGTGAAGAGACAACCCTGTTAAAGGTTACAAACACACTGTTAAGTGCGACCTTGTTAGAGGATTCAAAACTAACAGTTTTTATTTTGATCTAACATTCACTATGATGTCAAAAAACCTTTTGATACTCTTGAGTATCTCAATACATTAAGGATGGTTAAATCCCACTCGGTTAAGGGATTTTCTGAGTCAATGGTTAAATTGAAATAATAAATGATCTATTTAATAATACAACTTTAATTTGCAGATTTTCAGATCTATTGCTAGTCCATAATACATGTCTGATCAATATGCTCTTCATTTCCTTTGCTCCCCTCTTTGTTATGCTCGGTGAATACTTTGTCCTCTGTTGCTCTGTAACCACCCTCATTTGGTCTGCTCTGACCATGGACCCTATTTTTCCTAAGTGTGATCATACCCCTAATTATTTCAAGACAATTCTTCAATTTATTGGCATAATTCATTAAATCAAATTTAATCTCCTAAGTGGTTTTAATCACTAAATCAAATTAATTGCCTTAGCCAATTAAATCAAATAAATCAAAACAATTGAATT
>MU225466.1:312025-324046 GCA_018584345.1 Thuja plicata | reverse complement strand
GAAATCACTTGGATCACCTCACATGGATCACCAAAGATTCAATCTCCACCTCTCTTCCACTTTCAATCCTAACCTCTCATTCACCTAATTCTTCTATAAATAGAATGAATTTTAAGCTCAATGGGCCACTAATTTTAGAAGTAAACTTATGTCGCTTGCATTCTTAGAAATCTTTATGCATTTTAGAGTAAATCTTGATTGCATTGTTATAATCTTCAATTTGGAAGCTAAAATGAACCATTTTTTTAGCATATAGGCTTGTTTTCTTTGAATCTTTCATTCTAAGTTGTATATGTCACTAATTAATGCATAATTTGAGGGCAATTATAGCATTTTTCACACTCCTCTTAGATAGGAATCAATAAGTATGTTTTAGTGTTTGATTCTATGGCTTATTCTATGTTTTGCACTAATGTAATGACTTATTGAAGTGTTGTGTTACAGCTTGCAGGAACCACAAAATACACACACATTTCTGGCGCCCATTGTGAGGTAGAATCTCGGACTTTACCTCATCTTTCTCTTCATTTTGAGCTAATTTCATCTCTCTGCTTGCAGGTACAGAGTCACATTTTGTTACAAAGGCTTGCTTTATGGAAAATTACATAGCATCTCGTAAAGCGCATCATATCTAGGATATTAGGACTCGTATCTGGTAATATTTCATCGCTTCTGGTAAAGCATCGCATCTGGTTAATTCTGGGTCATTTTTAGGAAATACAATTGCAATTAGGGAAAATAGGATCGCATCTGGTTTTTGCATTTGAAAACTGAAAGATCTAACCATTAACCCTTGGATGTTTTCTGTCTCTGTTGTTCAAACAACCTAATACTTGTTTGCAAATTGTTATCTATACCCATTTTTTCTCAAAAAGGGTGGAAAAGGAATTGTTAATTTATGTTTTGCAAGTCTTAATAGATTAACTTGTTCTTAGTGCTTCAAAGTTTCAAATTAAAACACAAATTCTCATCATTTAATAAATCAATAAGAGGAGTATGCTCTTTTCCTTCTAGGAAAATTAGAAACTCAAAAGTTGATTTAGGACTTGAAAGGAATTTGGAGTAAATGAACAAGGCAAACTATATTGTTTAATTCATTTTGGGCAAAGTAATCGAACAAATCAAATCACTAAATATTGTGGGATTAATTGAGCAATTTTCACCATTTAAATTTCCCTTTGGACACAGTAATTGAACAACACAAGTCACCTAAATTTTGTGGGAAAAAGAACTTCATTGTCTAATTTGGGATATTGTAATTGAACAAGCAAAGCACTTAAAAATTGTGGAAAAAGAACAAACAAACTTTGCTTTCAAGTACTTGTGTTTTCATAACTTACGAATATATAAATCAAACTTAAGCTTGTTCTTGATCTCGCTAGAGGATTTTCTCTTCCTTCCAAGTGGGGGAATCAAAAACTCGACATGGGGGATTAAGTTAATGAGTGAAGTTGTTTGAGGGAAAGAACATTGGTTGAAGTGCTTGTGGGAGAAAATGACATGGACTAGGAGAGTATTCTCTTCTTCTTTTGAAGAATCATAAATCTTGAAATCCTAAGCTTTTCAATCCTGTGTATGCTTTTTAAATATTAGAGGGTCTACCGGTTGAGAAAAAAATCTCCCAGGAATGACCCAAGTGAGGACAGGTTTACGCCAACCCTTCCAACTCACTATAAATAATTGCTTCTTGTAGGCTAAAACATCAGAAGACGGAATCAATTTTGTTCTTGGAATTTTGACATCATTCCTTGAACATGCTTGGGTATGTGTAGAGCGGAGCCACTTGAATCTTGCTTGCGAGACTACACATATTTGAGTACTCATAGGGCTATACGCCTCAATTTTGCCTTATGCAATTCTATGGGAGACAGTTTCAAACAGATTACCCCATCATAAACAACAATTTGTAGTCAAAACTACCTGATTCATCCCCGAAAGGGTGATAATCTTTGTGCAAGGCAAAAAGTAATTTCCCCAAGATACTCCTCATTCCGTGCCCTCACTTGCGTTTGGAGTAAGCTAATATGGTATCATAATGAGATCCATTGCGTGCTTGGTGATAGCCATATTATGATTAGCATTTGAGTGTGTACCTGAGTCTATGAGCAAAGATTTTCATCCTATGCTCAGACACTAGGGATTAAGGATGTGTTTGTTCACCTCTAACAATGCAAAAATGCTTGATGTGTTTGAAAGCTCATTAAAAAGATAAATCATTCAAACAAGCAATAAAATTCAATCCTCTGGTTACATACTATATTTTTTACTCATTGGAAAGTCTCAAAAACAACCTACTGTCAGACAAATTTGCACAAACTTCAAGACAAATCAGACAAAAACTTGACAGAACATCATAGAATCGCCTTTAGTTTGTCCTGGCTTGCATCTAGTTGTGCAAAGTCGCATTTAGTGTACTAGCTCACATCTGGTAATTATTGTATCACTTCTAGGGAGAAAGGTCGCATCAAGGATATCTAGGCTCGCATATGGTTTATCACAAGCTCGCATCTAGTATTTTCTAGCTCGCCTGCAGAGTGTCGCATCCAAAATTGTGAGCAGTTGCGCACTTGTCTCTCAGAGAAAATCAGTTTATTTGGGTACCCTTTTGGCTCCTTAATCTGACCTTGTTGCTTTTTCTGGTCTCTCAGTTGTTGTTTCAAAAACTTTTTCAAGTCTACCTTGCATGTCATTTTGGGCTCTTACAATTTGTCTCAAAACATGTGGTCTATTCACTCTAAAAAACAACTTGATTCCCAGCTCATTATCAGGGCATTCTAACCCTTTGACTAGAGTCATTTACTTCCATCAAACAACAAATAATCCTTACAATTTGGACACACTTACTTGAACAATTTGAGACTTCACTTGACATTATTGGGAAACTTTGGACATAGTTGAGATACAACTTCGTGGTTAACATAAGATGTAACAAGTATCTTACTGACGAATCAGAAGTACCTCCTAGATTGCTACATTTTCAAAAAGGAGAAACATCTCGCAATCCTCTATTTGACATAGAATCACCCACACTCGCAATGGAAGCTCCTAGGAACGAATGGGCTACAACCTTTGAGGAATACAACAATGACAAGAACCAAAGACAAGAATATACTAGTAGTGAGGAATAAATTCACATCACTCATCCTTTTTTTGACTTGGAAAGTGATGGAGACATACCTGAGGAAGAGTACAATAGACTCAAACAAAGTAGGAAATTTGAAAGAACATTGGAAAAGATAATTGGTGAAGACAAAGAGAAATACTTTCTACATCTAGCATCCATTAGAGTAAAATTACCTAAAGATTATGATGTTGAAAGACTAAAGGAAAAAGAGATACCGCCCCTATCTCTATTCTCACCAAATAGTTAACCTTGATGCAAGCTGAACTTGCAACACTCAAACAAGAGAAGGTTAAACCAAAAACAAAATACTCTTTGGACTCCATTTGTCCATTTCCATTTGACAAGAGTATTAACATGATTCCATTTCCTCCCAACATGGTAATGCATAAATAAGAAAAGTATAAGGGAGAGACTGATCCACATGACCATGTGAGAGATTTTTGTTCTCTAAGCATAGAATACATGCACGAACCAACATACCTAATGAGCTTATTTCTGGGAAGTCTAGGCGGAAATGCTATGGAGTGGTACTCCAAACTCACACCTAAGGTAAAATATTTTGACGAGTTGATACAACATTTTGTCCAACATTACTCCTACAATATACAACATGATGTAACCATGATGGACTTGTGTAACACAAAACAAAGAACCGGTGAATCCTTTACACACTTTTTACAAAGGTGGAGGAAAATATTTGCGAGGTATTCAAGAGCTATTCCTGAATCAGAAAAGATGGAAATCTTTATAAACAACTTGATAACTAAATTAAACTATGCTTTGCAAATGCAAGATTCACCTAGCTTTGATAGGATGATCAAGAATGCCATCTGTATTGAAGAGTTCATGGTTAAGAAAGGAGAAATCACCCTTCAAAGTGATAACAAATCTACCAACTATAACAACAAGCCTAAGTGGTGGAAACAAACCAAGAATGTTGTTAACGATGGAGTGGTAGATGCATCTAATGTTAATCCTAAACCAACAGTGTTTAATCTAACAAATAGCATGCAAGCAAACAAATAAGCCAAGGTAACAACCACAATACCTAAAGAAAACAATGACAACAACAAGAGTAGACCATGGACTTCTAAACCTCAATGAACATTCACTCCTTTGGGTGAACCTCTTGAGACTATTTTAAAGACACTCTTAGACAATAAAGTTCTTACAATTCCCGATTCAAAACCATGGGAACCAAAAGTCAAATCGAAATGGTGGGATGATAACTCCTATTGTGACTTTCAGAAGAATAAGGGACATAAGAACAATAATTGTGTGAATCTTAAACATGTTATACAAGACCTTATTGAAGGAGGCAAAATCAAAGTGGAGGGGCACACCACTAATGAAGACCATACGACATTCAACAAACCATTTCCTAATTATGAGAAAGGGGAAGCATCTAAAGGAAAAGGAAATGAAGTGAACTACACCTACTCCAATAATGATAATGTGATCAACATGTTGGACATTAAATACGAATCAATTAATGTAATCACTATTAAAGGTGCTAAAGACACATCTTCACAATCAAATGCAGTAACTTGAAGTCAAGCACAAGTCACAATCAAAGGACTGAGTTCCTCATCAAAACCATCAACATCTTCCAAGGTACCTATTGTCACTATTCCCAAACCAACAGCAACAAGACAAACAGTTACCATTCCAGCAGAAAACTACAACTTGGTGGATCAATTACAATGAACATCTGCTCAAATTTCTATCTTTGAGTTACTTAAAATCCCCTCAGTGCATAGGGAAGTTTTTGAACAAGCCCTACATTCTAAAAATGTGCTAAAAGACATTGATGTAGACAAATTCCAAGCAATGGTAAATCATATCTCAGCACCACACTATCTCTCCTTTTTAGAAGAAGATGACAAATCATTGACACATCTGCATAACCCACCTCTACACATTGAAGTCCTAATTCACAAATCCTGTGTCAGACGTGTATTGATAAATGGAGGTGCAGGGTTAAACATTTGTACTCTCAATCTAATCAGGAAGTTGGGTCTCTCAGAACAAACCATTGATTCAAGAAGTAAGATCGCTATCAAAGCTTACGATGAAGAAGAAAGATCCTCTAAAGGTCTCATTGTTCTACCAATCAGAATATGACCAATTGAAAGAAATGTGTTATGTCAAGTTATAGACCTACCCTTGGCTTAAAACATACTATTAGGGAGACCTTGGATCCATGAAATGCAAGCAGTACCATCTACTTACCACCAATGTATAAAATTTCCATATAATGGGGTGGAGGTAACAATTCCTGCAGATGCCAGTTATACTTGCAACAATGTTAAAGCAGATAGTATGGTCCCTCATAACAAGGAAGTTCCAAAAGAAATTGTACCTGAAACTAATAAAGACATGGTTATGAGAAGCTTTGGAAAGACATTAAAGCTTGAAGAAACTAGTATGGGAGAATACAAGCTGGACATGACCCCATCATTGATAGAACTTCCAGTGTCTCCAAGATCTTATGGAAAACCTTCCTCATCTTTCACACCCACTACCTCTAAAGAACCAGAAATTTACAAAGCAACTGGTATGGTTTTAGCATCTACCTCCCAAGAGGATGAAAAAGAAGAAAAAGCAGTCTTGGCTTGGCTTTACAAAGGAGAACCAAAAGAAAATGAGGTAAAACATGTGGAAATATCCCCATAAAAGTATGGCAAAGGATACGACCTTCTCAAACAAATGAGATACAAAGGAAAAGGACCTTTAGGAGACAAAGGAAAAGGACTTGTTGAACCTATACACATGGAATTCAGAAATACCAAAGATAAGACAAGACTAGGTTTCAATAATAAATTTGAAAACCCTACTTCAAGAGATGGTCCAATCTTTGATGAAGGAAGTGATGAAGAAGAAGAAACATAACTAGAATAATGGACCTATGAGAGATTATTGCATATTGGTATAGAGTATCCTGAATATCAAGGAGAAAGATATGTACCTAGATTTGAGACACCACAAGACACTCATGTTCCTTTATTGACACAAGTTACTATTCAAGAAGTAGAGGAAACAACAGAAGACACTCTAGAAGTTCCATTGATAGAAACAACTACTGAAGCAACACCCCAACAACAAGATTTACATCCTAACTAGGGGAAGTTGGTCACAATTTCACACATCCTAGATTTACCACACTTTGATCTATAAGTGGCCAATAGGGTACATCAGGTAACTATTGTTGAGTTTCTAAATATATCAGACGATGAAATAACAAACTCACATGATTATGAATGGGATGTCCTATCTGATGCTACCATGGACATTGCAATAGATGTGATTCATAAGTTGGCACCGATATTTCAAAGAGGAGAGAGTTCTAACACTTCCCCTGATATTGCTATTGTTTCAGAATTAGATGAGATACCACTACCTAGAATTCTTGATGAAGAAACTTGTGTTTTACTAGGTCTAGAGGACATTATGAGACTACAAGCAATGATTTCCATTTTGATGAGAGAAGAAGAAGAAAGATCAACTGATGAGTCGCTAGAGTTAGGTCCACATATTACTAACAACGACACTATTAATGACGATTTAACTCTTGATGATCTAAACGCTATAGAAGTTAACCTAATAGAACATGTCTTGTCAGTTAATAGTCTTGACGTTGACGCGATGTTGTCCTTACCAAACTCTGATTCATTATCCTTGATAAACTCTGACCTAATTGATTGGACAAATTCAGATCCTAATCCTATCATGAACTTCCCTAATGACTACACTTTGGCTTGTTACCTAAATGCTTGTGAACCTTATCCTTCTTCCACCAATGCAAGGAGCATGAACATGTCAGAGGAGGATATCAAGTTTCTCAGTCACCGTAGACACCCTAAAATGGACAGACTTGCGACTTGACATTAAAAATACTAATTTTCATCTATTAATTAATGGGTTTTTAATCATTAATTAATCATCTATTTTCCTCCAAATTCATTCCCCAAATCATCTAATCAAATTCTCAAAATTAATTAAATAATTTATTTTATTTAATTAATTAACCTTAATTGATTAATTACCATTAATTAATTAATTAATTAAATTCAATTTCCTATAGTTTAAATTGAAATATTTAAACTTACTAATTAAATTCTTCCAATTAAATTAATTTAATTTCATCAAATAAAGCAATTCTAAATCAAAAAGAATTCAATTATCTCACATGTTGAAAACTTTAATTAAATAAATGAATTAAATATTCATTTATCTTCAAAGAGATAAATCCAATCAGATCACATGGGTTACTCCACCCATCTCTCCAGTCCACATGGGTAACTTCACCCTCCTCTTCAGTTCTAAAAGGTAACTCACAATTAGCTCTTCAGTCAACCAAACTCTATCTCCTCTTTACCAATTGAAGAGGTGGAGTTTACTGATGGCTTCTTCAGTTCCTTTTAATCTCAATCATTCATCTCCCTATCTCTGGGATTGATCGCAATCGTTCATTTCATTCTCAATTCCTATATAATAAACCCTTCATACCCATTTGAAGGATCCAGGATTTCAAGCTCTCGTGTGTCATTACTCCGTCAGTTTGGTTCTAGCATTCAAGCCATCTTGTGATCACACACACATTTCAAGTATCAAATTATCGACACTTCTCAAGTCATAGATGCTGCCCACACCACTACTGAGCATCAAAAACAACGTTTCGGAAGGAGTAGAGAGAGACAATAGAAGCTTCAAGCACTTTGGGGTTTGCATTCATTTCTTTCCTTTCTTTTCTTGTACATTTTATTGGTTACGTTTCAGGTTATTCTTTATTGGTAGCTTTGTGTATTTGGATTTCTATCATTGTAAACCGTTGCTACTAACCCCCGCCTTTGGAAAGCTTGGGAACCACAAATCATGAAAGAGGAGGCGTACATTTTGGTGAACCTGACGTGAAGTAAACAACACAAATATTTCTTGCAGGCAACAGACATAACCAATCAGCCACGGTCGTACGGTTACAGACCTAAAATTTTATCATTTTCTCGACATCCGTGTTATTTTGTAATCACTGCTATTTTACCGCAATCGACAAAATTGTGCCGCAATTGAATGGTTTAATACTGCAATTGATTGTAGGATTTCGCACCGTTATTCTGTCGTCTTCTATCTTTTTATCTTCTGGTAATTTTTCTGCAATTGATTGTATTTGACCGCAGTTACCTATTGTTTGTCACAATTGCCTATATTTTACCATAATTTCCCAATCCGTTCTGCAATCGAATGCATCCCACCGCAGAGGAACGTTATTTGTCGAAATCACCAATATTCTGTTGTAATTGACCAGAGATTGCCACAATTGAACAAACAATACCGCAATCAACCCAAAAACCACTTTTTGTATTTTTTCTTGGTTTCTATGCAGGGCTGACTGATAGTGAATGAAAACGAAGGTAATCAGATGCATACCAGGTGCTAGAACATTAAGAGCTGCAAGAAGGAGAACCATCAACTATCGATCACAACAAAGGGCTATTCTCGCAATCGTAGCTAAAGATCAAAGCGAAGCATACACGAGGTACATTGATTCAATTAAGAGATTTGCACGTAAGTATAAAGTCACCATTAATTTCAGCAATTTCAATAATCCCAAAGTTTCCATATATTCTATTGTTTTGGATTGAAAAGCTTTCATCTGTTGAGATACTAAACACTTTCTTTGAAAGGTACAAATCAAGGAGGCAAGATAACAATACAACTTAAAATTCATTCACTTGTCAATTTGGGTTTAAAAAGAATAATTTTTGTCACACATCTCACATTTCAGATTTGGGCTTAAAATTGACCGCGGGGACTAAAATTGGACAAGGCAAAAAATATCTCAAATTGGTGCATTAAAATTGAACAAGCAATCAACACCTACTTTTGGCTTAAAACTGAACACTTGTGCTTGTATGGTGGTGTAACTTAGTTCACATTTCAAACTTTTAGAGCTTAATTGATTTATCATGTGTCTTGGGTTTTGGGTGCACTTGCACAATCTGTTAGATTAATAACCTTTATACTTTTTTAGAAAGGCCTGTCCGGGGAATGCACTTCTTCCTCGGAGAACGACCTTAAACCGATAATCCTTCCAATCGGTATATAAACAAGGTGTGAACCAAAGTTTTGTCTTATCTAGACAAGCTCGGGTGAGGTGTGTTGATGATAGTCTAGATCGGGTGAATATCCCTAAGGAGCCAACATGGTCAACTAGGCTCTTAATTGAGTCACACATGTACAAACCGATTGGATAGATGCCACAGACCCTTACTACAACCTTGTTAATTAGAGGCCAACCCAATTTACCTCCGAACAAATACCTTATTATAGTGCAAGGGGTTGCAAAATTTCCCCCCAAGATTCCTAACATATGTGTCCCACAGTATTTGTGTAGTGAAAGAGATCTTCACTCCACAACAACAATACCTGGCAACGACAAAAACACGAGCACCTACGTTGTGGACCTTCATATCCTAGTAGTGTGACAATTGTTATGTGAGCTAACAGACATTCAAGCATTGTGCCTATAACATTGTATTCTGAAGCCATTGACCTAGATTAATCTGATTGTTCATTGTTAAGACCTCATGATAACCTTGCAACTTGAAAAAGTTGTAGAACATACACATTGTTAGTCTTCATTCTTCAAAACATAGTGTCTATTGTGCTTGTTCTTTAATCAGTTTCTAAAACACAAAACCAACATCCAAACTGTCAAAACAAGTTAAACGTGTTAAAGTCTAGGTTTGTCAACATCAACTGTCTTGCAAATCAGAAGCCTTGTTCCAGAAAATCAAAATTGTTAGACAGTGATACTTATCTTCTAGTCTTTTTTGAGACTGTTTCCCCTTTACCACAATTGCCCGCATTTTGCCACAATTGTCAGAAGTTTGCCTTAGTTAAACTTGTTTATTGCCACAATCGACCTGTTTATTACCGCAATCGGTGATAAATTACCGCAATCAACCATTCACTTTTCCGCAATCAGTTTATTTGTGCCGCAGTTAACCAGAGATATTTTACACCTATTCTGACCTAAAAATCTTGAAAAATACTCTCCATTCTTGTGTCAAAGACTAGTGTGTATCCCAGAAAAATGCGAAGAACATTTTGTGAATCTCTAAACATTAAAGATCATCCCGTCTTTTGAAGCACGATTATTGTCTAAAACATTGTTAGTTCGAAAGTTCAGACTTGAAATATCTTGATCTCATCATAAAAAAACATCATCATTATCTCTATCAAGTGACTTTGTCCCAGGCAAAGGTCGAAAAATCTTATATTTTACATCATCACAACTTTGAGATCAAGATAAATCAACATCTGTCCTTAGAATTACCCTTGTCTAAAACATATCTCAGACTTCCTTAGAAAGGTTATCCTTTTTGTTTGCTTTATATCACTTGTTTTAATTACAAAATCTGGTACACACTATGTCTCAAACACCTCATAGAGGGCCTTACACAAGGTTGAAGGCTAGAACACAACCTGATGAGTCATATATCAACAGATTCCCCGCTTGGGAAACAGAGCAAGAAGATGACCCTTTCACCAATACCAGTTATGCTCTATTTGTTGAAAATCTCCGTGGGTCAGCCTTGTTCCAAAACGTCACAGAAGAGGAGCTTGAAGATATAGAACAAGATGCTTATTCCACACAAGTAGTTGACGTTGTTGTAGAGAGGAATCCCAAACGTTTCTTAGCTATGTTGATAAAGAAGGGAGTCAAACTCCCCGCTGAATTCAGTGTGTCGACCATATGGCCTAAAAACCCTCTCACAGGTCAAAACACTACTCAGCCCTCTCAGATATTAGCTGTGGTTTCCCAAATTTTCCCACCTTTGACACTACCGACATTGTCACAGACGACACCCAATCAAACCAATTGCGCAAACCAAGCAAGCACATCTTCCACTCAAAGCATGACAAGCTCACAACTAAGTGTACCCATGGTCACTAGTATGCCTCCACCTTCGGTCTCATGGACTGGCCAATCAAGCTCTCATGCTATACCTTCCATCCCACCCACAAACAATAAATGTTCTGAAACTATGTAGCTACTACAGTAAATTCCTACTAGCCTTAGGATCAACACATAATTCCCACAGGGATCCGTCTCTGCAGGACTGACTTTTAGTCAATGCCCACCCAAGGTTATGTCTCAACCCCCGAAACAACCACAACAACAACAACCCCAGCTTTAGTTGCCACAAATCCAACCCTAGCAACAACAACCCCAACTTGAGTTACCACAAATCCAACTCCAGAAAAAAAAACCCAAGCTTGAGTTGCCACAAATCCAGCCTCAACAACAACAACCCCAGCTTCAGTTGCCACAAATCCAACCCCAGCAACAACAACCCTAGCTTCAGTTTCCACAAATCCAACCTCAGCAACAACAACCCCAGCTTTAGTTACCACAATTCCAATCCTAGCAACAACAACCCCAGCTTCAGTTGCCACAAATCCAAACCCAGCAACAACAACCCCAGCTTCAGCAGCAACAATATCAACCCCAGCAGTATCAACCACAGTTTCAACAACAACAACATTCCCAATCCCAACAACAAACGCATCAAAACCCACCATGGGCTACTCATGTGCCCCCATTTCAAAATCATGTGGTGGGAAATCAATATCAAGTCCCAAGGATGAGGTCCTATGTTCCTATCAAGGGACACAGAGGCGCAACCTCATACCTACTGTACGCCTCTCTCTCCGGTCCCCACAGCTTTCCAAAGGCGAGGGTTAGTAGCACAGGTTTCACAAATGAATGCAAATCAAGTATACAATGACTACTAAACAAATAACAGAAACGTGAGCAATAAAATGTACAAGCAAGAGAAAGGAAGAAAAATAAATGCAAACCCCACGATGCTTGAAGCTTCTATTGTTTC
>MU225466.1:246382-266439 GCA_018584345.1 Thuja plicata | reverse complement strand
AATGAATTAAATACTCATTTATCTTCAAAGAGATAACTCCAATTAGATCACATGGGTTACTCCACCCATCTCTCCAGTCCACATGGGTAACTTCACCCACCTCTTCAATTCAAAAAGGTAACTCATAAATAGCTCTTTAGTTAACCAAACCCTATCTCCTCTTTACCAAATGAAGAGGTGGAGTTTACTAAGGACCTCTCCTGTTCCTTTTGATCTCAACTGTTCATCTCCCCATCTCTGGGATTGATCTCAACCGTTCATATCATTACCAAATCATATATAATAAACCCTTCACAACCATTTGAAGGGTCCAGGATTTCAAGCTCTCGTGCGCTATTACTCCGTCAGTTTGGTTCTAGCATTCAAGCCATCTTGCGACCACACACACATTTCAATTATCAAATTCTCGACGCTTCTCAAGTCATAGACGCTGCCCCACCAATACTGAGCATCAAGAACAACATTTTGAAAGGAGTAGAGAGAAACAATCGAAGCTCCAAGCATCGTGGAGTTTGCATTTATTTGTCTTCCTTTCTCTTGCTTGTACATTTTATTGCTCATGTTTCTGTTATTCATTTAGTAGTCATTATATACTTGATTTGCATTCATTTGTGAACCTTAGCTACTAACCCTCGCCCTTGGAAAGCTGTGGGGACCAGAAAGAGAGGCATACACGTGATTAACTTGGTAAAATAGTGTTTTCTCTTAACACACCTTCGTTTCACCGTCTCTTCTAAATTGATTCTTTCTCAATTCAACCAATCAGTTCAAGTGATACATCATTCTACTGAGGGATTTATTCTTTTTCCTTCAATTTCATTTCTGAGGGGGCATGATCACATTAAAATCAATCAAATTCTTGCTCGAAACAACATTAAAATGACTTTGTTATCAAACAAACTAAAGGCATGACAGTTCCTTGACTAAGTCAGGACTGTTGGATTGAAGGCTTCGGTTCTCACAAGCTGGATATCTTATGTCTACTTTTCTTAGATTCTTATTAAGCTCCTGGCAGTTTTGTACTGACCTTCGTTCGATCAATTTCAGAGTCGATATTATCAATTTTTGGATGACAACCAAGTTCAAAATTTGTATCTTTAAGATATTTGCTTATTGACCTTTGTTCGATCAAGTTCAAAGTCAATTCTATCAGTTTAGTTCAATCAAGTGCGAGACTGATCTCATTAGACATTTCGTTTGATCAAATGCAAAATTATCAAACTTTTTGAAGTCAAAATCAAAACTTTCTTTGAATCAATACGCTACTCGCACATCTATTCAAAGAGGGGCAAATTTAACCACCCTAATTTGGTCTTCTCTGACCATAGACCCTATTTTTCCTAAGTGTGATCATACCCCTAATTATGTCAAGATAATTCTGCAATTTATTGGCATAATTCATTAAATGAAATTTAATCTCCTAAGTGGTTTTAATCACTAAATCAAATTAATTGCCTTAGCCAATTAAATCAAATAAATCAAAACAATTGAATTAAATAAAAAATAATTCAATTCAATTAAAACAATTCTAAACATGGCTAAAGTAATTAATAAAAGGGAATTAAATAAATCCCCAAATTACATTCCCATTTACAAAAGGGAAAGTCAATTCCCTAACCAATGGGAGTGAAATCACTTGGATCACCTCACATGGATCACCAAAGATTCAATCTCCACCTCTCTTCCACTTTCAATCCTAACCTCTCATTCAGCTAATTATTCTATAAATAGAATGAATTTTAAGCTCAATGGGGCCCTAATTTTAGAAGTAAACTTATGCTACTTGAATTCTTAGAAATATTTATGCATTTTAGAGTAAATCTTGATTGCATTGTTATAATCTTCAATTTGGAAGCTAAAATGAACCATTTCTTGAGCATATAGTCTTGTTTTCTTTGAATCTTTCATTCTAAGTTGTATATGTCATTGATTAATGTATAATCTTAGGGAAATTATAGCATTTTCACACTCCTCTTAGATAGGAAGCAATAATTCAGTTTTAGTGTTTGATTCAATGGCTTATTCTATATTTTACACTAATGTAATGACTTATTGAAGTGTTGTGTTGAAACTTGCAGGAACCATAAAATACACACACAAATATGCTCTTCAGTTCCTTTTCTCCCCTCTTTGTTCTGCTCGGTGAATGCTCTATCCTCTGTTGCTCGGTGTGTGCAGAATTCCTTGGCTTTGTTCTTCAGCCTGTATGATCAGATCTACTTGAAGACTTCTATCTTCATCAGAATTGTATTCAAAATTCCTCTATTTCATAATGAATTACTTGTATCTTTATATAGACATGATTTAGCCATTTATTCTTCTTGTTTTCATCGTAGATCACTTTCTTGATCCGTAAAGCTCACCATGCTTGCTTTAATTCGTAAATCTCTCCTTCAGATTTATTCCACAAATCTCTCCTTGTTATCTGTGCTTTACATCTCTTCTTTACTTTAGTTCAACTGATCGATGAAAATAAAGCAATCAATCAGTTAACTCTAAATATAGCTCCTAACAACTAAGTGTTTTTGTTGTTCTTTAACTTTAATTCTGATTGGTGTTCAACTTCAGTTAGCTCGGTCATTGACTTCAGTTGTCCTTAGTAACAAATTCCTTTTGCTTGGTGACCACTCTAGTTATGTTCAATTACTGCAGTGCTCGGTATACATTGTGAAATGCTCAGTGCCACTTGCTTGATTTATATTGTCCATTGGTGTGCACTGTCTATCGGTGTTTACTGTCACTCGGTGTACACTGTCACTCGATGTATACTGGCTTTTTATGTTTTACCGATAACATAAACTTTGTCTCTTTAGTTCTTTGAAGTCTATGATAATATGTGTATGACCAATCAGATTATATGAAGTTGACATCAATGACAATATAATACATTAATTGATTTAATGTATTGCATTTACTTTTGCATCTTGGTGATCATCAACTTATCATCTTCAAACATTTAATTAGTTATAGTTCATCAATCTCTCCCTTTGGCATTGATTGCAACATACTATGAAATATGCAGTATGATGCATGCCATATCATACCAAACTTATTGTTCTATAACCAATTCAAATATCTGACTCTCGATAAGCTCTTCTAGCTTAGATTTGATTCTTGCAGAGTGCTCTCCCTTTCTTCATTCCCTTTGATGGATAGGTGTAGTAATTCTATCTTCTTCTTCTGTCTCTCCCTTTATTAAAGAATCTTTTCTCCCTTTCTTGGATAGATATGCAATGTGAACTTTCTTCAATTCTCTCCCTTTGATGGATGGTTTTTTCTTTGAATCTTTCTTGGATCTTTCTCTCCCTTTGTAGAAACTTCGTTCTCTGATCTTTTCTCTCCCTTTTATTGATGTTCTTCTCCCTAATGGATATGTATCTTCTTTCTTTGTATGATCACAATATATATTTCACTGAATACTTCTCTCCCTTTAACAATAATTCCAAACAAAAATATATCAATGAATTCTTCTCTCCATCAGCAATACAGCTCTGTGGCGGCCAACAATATCTCTGGTGTGCAGTTCAGATAAGTACCTTCTTGTACTGATATGTCATTGTAGTCCATATCTCAGCTTGCATCAACATGATTGATTTTCTGATAATGTGTAGGTTGATGCAGCCTCCAAGTTAGCTTAGCGACCAGTAGACAAGGGATGAACCGCTAGTCTATTCCTCGGGTACTCAAATGTATCTTTTGGCAATGGCTTTGTGAATATGTCTGCTAGTTGTTCTTTGGATTGTACATATTCCAGTATCACCTCTTTCTCTTGTACTTGTTCCCTCAAGCAATGATACTTAATAGCAATGTGCTTTGTCTTAGCATGCATCACAAGGTTCTTTGAGATGTTTATAGCACTAGTATTATCACAATAGATAATTACTAGTTCAAGAATTTCTTCATTCATACCTTTCAGCAATTGCTTGATCCATGCAATGTTAGATCAATTTGCAGCAGCAACGACATATTTTGCTTCTATAGTTGATTGAGATATGCATCCTTGCTTTTTAATTATCCATGTGACAAGTCTGTCACCCATAAAGAATGCTCCTCCTGTTGTGCTCTTTCTATCATCTATGTTTCCAGTCCAATCAACATCGGTATAAACTTGTAGCTCAAAGTTGCCTTCTTTATTATACCACAAACCATAGTCTTCAGTGTTCTTCAGATATCTCAAAATTATTTTGACAATAATCATGTGTGATTCCTTAGGATTAGCAAAGAATCTTGCAACTATACCAACTGCATGTGTTATATCTGTTCTAGTGTATACAACATACATTAGTTTGCCAATCATAGATCTGTATAAGGTCTGATTTACCTCGGTTGTCTCATCTTCCTTTGTCAATTTGCATTTGGTTTCCATAGGTGTTCCAACTGGTTTGGAGTCATCCATCTTGAATATATTCAGAACTTCTTTGATGTATTTGGATTGTATGATGTAGATGCCTTAATTCTATTGTAAAATCTGTAGACCAAGAAAAAATTTGATCTCTCCAAACATTGACATCTCAAATTCTTTTCTCATTTCATCAGCAAATGATTTGCATAGCATATCATTACCTTTTATGCCACAACCAAACATCTTCATTTGTAGCCAATAAACAAGTGGTCTTAATATCATAAAGATAGAATAGGTTACCTTTTATTTGTTCACCAATACCAATCAACTTTCCTATTCCATTATAGATCTTTACCTTTTTGTTCTCAAATGCAACTCGGTGTCCTGTGTTATTCAGCCGTAAAACACTCAGTAGATTATAGTTAATTCCTTTCACCCAATATGCATTTTCACATCTGATCAGATTATTCAGCATGATGGTTCCCTTTCCTTCAACTGGGCAAGGTGAGTCATTACCCATCCTAACTGATCCAGCATAATAATATTCAAAAGTTTCAAACTTTTCCTTATCTCCAGTCATGTGGTGAGTACAACCACTATCAATAATCCAGACATCATTTTTGCTAACTTTAGATATGAGTGCAGTTTCAACATACCTTTCTTCTTCATCTGAATCATTCTTCATAGAAACAAATACTACCTCAACATCTTCATCAGACTCGGTGTCAGTATTTTCAACTTTGTTCTCAACTAGGTAACAAGCCTTCTTGCCTTTGTCCTTTTAGTCTCAATTATCTCTTCTGTTAGAGTGTCGGTTGCTTTTGTAGTCTCAGTCATCACTTTTGTCAAACTTATTTTCATAAGATTTGTCATTGTTTCTTTCACCATTTCTCTTGTTAGGGCATCTAGACCAAAATGTCCAATTTCTTTCCAATTAAAACATACCAATGGTAATCTACCTTTGTATCTTCCTTTATCTCTTTGCAAGCTTCTATCCATTAGTGCTTCAATTTCATCAAGTTCTTGTTCATTGCTATCACTTTCACTATCATTTCTCATAGTATGTTTATGACTAGATTTTCTTAGTTTCAAAGAATATTTGAATGTAGAATCAATAGTTGGTAAGACACTGTTGTCGTAGTTGTTCATCTCAAATGAAATAAGTCTACCAATCAAACTATCAAGAGTAACATTGTTATTTGCTACTGCTCTCATTTCTTGAATTGCAGATACTCTAATAGCATAAACAGGTAGTAAGGTTCTCATAATTTTACTTACAACTGTTTCCTCCTCAAGTACTCCTCCTACTCCTCAGATAGCATTGGAAACTTATTTGATTTTTCTACTGTACTAAGTGATGTTATCTCCTTCTTTCATTTTCAAGTCATCAAACTTTCCTCTTAGGATTTCAGCTTTAGCTCTCAGCACATTTGGATCTCCTCCATTTACTAGCTTGAGTTTGTCCCACATTTTCTTTGTAGTGGTGCATGATTTGACATCTTCAAATTCAGCATCAGATAGTGAAGAAGCAAGTTCTATCATCATAGAATTGTGTTCATGTTTTTCTCTCAATTGATCAACAGTTAGAGATCTAGTAGGTGCAACATATTCAGCATCCAAGTTAGAGATCCAGTAAGTTTTTTTGTCATTCTTTAACTTCAGTTCTGATCGGTGATCAACTTTAGTTAGCTCGGTCATTGACTTCATTTGTCCTCGATAACAACTTTAGTTAGCTTGGTGACCACTCCAGTTATTTTTGGTTACTGCGGTGCTCGTTATACATTGTGAACTACTCGGTGATACTTGCTCGGTTTATACTGTCTGTCGGTGTTTACTATCACTCGGTGTACACTGTCACTTAGTGTATACTGGATTTTTATGTTTTACCGATAACATAAACTTTGTCTATTTAGTTCTTTGAAGTCTATGACAATATGTGTATGACCAATTAGATTATATCAAGTTGACATCAATGACAATACAATACATTAACTGATTTAATGTCTTACATTCACTTTTGCATCTTGGTGATCATCAACTTATCATCTTCAAACATTTAATCAGTTATAGTTCATCGTTGTTATGTAAAGAAATCTAATTATAGGTATGTTAATAGTTGTATTATTTCAACATTTCTAGATAGTGAAATTATTACCTGTTAATGCTACATTGGAATATGCGTTGTGCTCCTAATCATCTTGTCTTTTATTCAATTTGGTATGGATAGAATGTTGCGTTTTCAAGGGTTTAAGGCATTGATGTTTTGGAATGTATTATGTGAGCTATCATCTTACATCTTTTTGAACTCTCTTTCGTTCAATATTGAATCATGGAGTGAGATTCAAAAATTCTACGGTGAAAAATTCTCCACAAAATCAAATTTAGACACTTGCATATAATATTGAATAGTAGTTTTGACTTGTAGACGCCCACGCCTACTGCTATTTATGATTGGAGTATTTAGAGCGTTAATTATCATTGAAAATTATATCAACATATTTTTGTTTGTGGCTTTGAAATCTATATTCACGTTATCTTTATTTTGTTTGGAATTCATTTATATGGAATGTCTTAATATGCTTAAAATGTGAGCATAAATTTAAAATCTAATCCCTATCAAACTCAATTTATGTTTTTCTTCACACCATTTATATACATTCAACAATTATAAATAGGGTTATGTTAGGATTAAAATTATGATTGCAAATAAATTTTTGCATTATAGTTAGAATTAAGATTACAATAATGATTACAATTATCATTTTTCATGTTAAGATTATAGTATCACATGCATTAAAATAATGTAGTCGACTATCACATGCATTAAAATAATGTAGTCCACTATCACATGCATCATGAAAAATGATATTAAAAGGCATCTAAATACAATAGTTGAACTTTGTTTAATAGTCATGCATTCTAAATACAAATGTTGTACTAATGGTGCATTATTCATATAAATGAATTTGCCGATGTGTCAATGTGGTGCCGGCCCCTGCTTGTTGAGGACCTCCAAGACAAGGACCAATCCAGGGCGTCAATTTTGGGAATGCCCAAATAGTAAAAAGGTTGGTAATGGAAATATATATTATATTTCAGAATAATGTAAGAATTAATCTTTATAACAAGAACTAAAATGTAACTTTTGTATTGTAGGGCCACAATGGCTGTGATTACTTTAGGTGGGTCAATGATGCCCCATCTACATCCATCCCGTCGACAACTATACATGATGAACGAGAAGAGTGCACGTCATGCAAGGCAATTGCATCAATGACAAAAGACGAAATCCTCTTTCTACGACGCCTTATCCTATGCCTTATTGTCATCATAACCAGACTTGATTGTAGGGGCTTGACATGTAAATGTGGTTTAAAAAGGATATATTTAAATTATTTGTGTATTGAAATGTTGGACATATTTAAATTAATGTCATGACTATTTTGGAGTTTTTTACGAATTTATGATTTTTTATGTTAAAATTAAATAATTTCTATTAATTAAAAAAAGTTTGCAAACAATGAAAAATTAGCCTTATTAAAAAATTGCAAAAGAAAAATTAACATTCTTAAATTAAAAGAGTTTTTCACTTTATTTAGCATAGTAATAAATGAATTAATATATTAGAATAAAAATAATATTACTTTTAAAAACGCATTTTTCTATCAAAAACATTGTAATTTATAAGATAAATCATATTTTTAATTAACAACAAAGGTTACTAAACAAATTATTCGTTATTTTTCTGGTAAAATTAAACAAATTACAAAAAAAAAATTTAAAAACATTGAAATATTAATCTTACTCACAAAAATGCAAAAAAAAAATTCCAATTCCAATTCTAGTTGTGTGGAACCAAACACAAAATTTGCATCTTCTCAGTCATCTTCCAGGTGAACCAAACAGGACAAGCCCATATTCTAGAATTCTTTTTGAGAATAGCAGAATTCCAGAATTCATTGAATTCTGGAATTGGCAATTCCAGCATACACAAATTCTGCAAAACAAACAGGCCCTTAAAGAATGAATGAATGACTAAGGACGTCTACAAGATCAAACATGGTAAGGGAAAAAAAAATATTCTTAAGCAACTTCTATATTTTTTTATTTCTCATTTTTTGTTATGAATCTTAACAAAAAAACTAGTAGTTTGCTTGATCTTATCCTCTTGAAATAAATTGTGAATGTTGTCAACTTTGAAGATGATTTCATATTGAGCCCGAATATCATCATAAGTTGTACATTCTGTGAGAGTTTCATTCATTTCAATTGTGTTCATCCTACATAACATGCAAGTTCTCTCCTCCCAAGCCTCTTTGGGCCTCTTCCATCTACATGTCTCGCACCTGAGATGATGTGATCTTGTCTTCAATTGTGTCATTAACAAATTTGATTTCCCTTTATTACTCAAGGCACAAAGGCACAATCCTTTTGATGCATGAAACTAACAATACTTCAAAAATAATTGCAAGAAGTGGGAGTCAAAGTGGGGGTCTTTTCAAACAAGAAAAAAATAGTCAGCATCAAGTTGTCTTCAATAATTTTAAAGGCCCTTATCATATGCTAGAGACTTAGGCCTAAAAAAAGCAACAAAAATAGTCTTTCAACAAACTCGTGGTTTGATGAAGAATGTAAGGCAACAAAGAAAATGGTCAAAACATGGGAGAATAATAGAAAATACACAAAGCTTGTAAGACTGAAAAAAGAGGAGTATACACAAGCTATAAGGAAAGAATTGATTTCTCTTTGGAGGTTCAACCCTGGAGGATTTTGGAAGGAATTACAGTAAAAAGACACAAACAAAGATAATAGTTTCACAAATCCTCAGAGGCTAGAGTATGAAAAATAGCTATATGAGGGGGAGCAAGATAAAGACACCCCCCAAATATCATCTCAAAAGCTAAACTATTCTCTTAAAATAAACATTAAATAAAAAATTATAAAGTTGGCAATGGGAAAGGCTCATGACAAAGATAGTCTACAAGCAAATTACTTAAAATGGGATTTGGAATCTCTCACACCTCACAACAAAAGAGTATTTAATTGGGTCATTTAGAGTGGGATTCCAACAAATTGGATTGCTAGTGTTGTCATCCCTTTGCACAAAAATGGTGACATCAACAACCCTTAAAATTACTGCACTATAATGATCAATCCTCTTTTTGGTAAAATATTTGGGAGCGTGATAGAAAGGTGAATTGACACTTGGGAAAAAATGGAAGGAAAGAGGGCCAAATGGAAAGCAGGCTTTAGACCAAAACATTCTACAATCAACCATTATATCACACTCAGACTCTTGATTAAGAAGGTTAGGGAAACACAAGGAGGATAGGCATTTTGTTGCTTTATTGAATTCAAGAAAGCTTTTGGCACGGTACTGAGAAGGAAATTGTGGGGTAGAATGGGAGAGTTGAAAATTATTGAACATTTAGGGTGGTTGTACATAGGTTATACGACCAAGTATGGGCCAAAATTAGAACCAAACAAGGTTTGTCAAAATGTTTTGGAAGTTATATTGGGGTCAAGCTAGGTTGTACTTTATCCCCTTTTCTATTCGGGATGTACATTAAAAAGTTAGAGGTACAACTAGATAAGCTTGGTGGTGGTGGGATCCATCTGACCAGCTATGTAATAAAGTTGGTCCTATATGTAGATGACCTTATTTTAATGGCACAAACAACACAAAATTTGAAGGAAAACTTGAAATCTCTAGGATTGTTTTGCCATGAGGTGGGGATGAAAGTGAACAAAAAGAAAACTAATGTCGTGATCTTTAACTTGAAAAGAAAGAAGGTACATAGAGAGTTTATCTTCGAAGACAACCATTTACAAGTGGTCAATGAATATAAATACTCGGTTCTTGATTTTCACAATAAACTAAGTTGGGAAAATGCATAGCAAAAAGGTTACAAGGAGGATGTAAAGAATTACACTCATGGTAAAATAGATGTAGAAGTGTCAAGCTATGAGACTATAAAGCTAGGAAAACTATTTTTGGACTTCTAGTGGTTCTAGTTGTACTATATGGTTGTGAGGTATAGGGAATCAACACTTCAAAAAGTAAATGGAGGTAGATAGAGATAGTACAAAAACATTTAATCATAAGTAGCCTTAAGATTAAATCATCTATTCTATATGAGATTGTCTTAGCGGAGGTTGGAGCTTTTCCTATTGAAATGACAACTATGTGTCATTAACTAGGCTATTTAAGAAGATTCGAGAACATGAAGTTGCATCGCTGACCAAAAATTGTAGCAAAAGAGAGATTAGACAAAAGAAAGAGCACATGGATGAAACAAAACAACAAATCGTTGAATAAGTGGGATACTAGAATAAGTGAGTGTCCAAGCATCAATGGGGATATTTAAAAAAAAAAAAGTATTTTAAAAAAAAGTATGTTCAAGGCAAATTTAATAAAAGAATGTGGATTGGGCAGCTTGGGAGGAAAAATGAGTACTACATCAAATAATTTAATCTCACACATGATCATACTCAAAATAACTACATAGGAATGGAAAGAAAATGGAAAGTAAAAATGTTAATTGGCCAGGTAAGAACTAGTTTGCATCATCTTATATGTGAAACCAGAAGGTGGACGATGCCTAAAGAAGAGTGGGCAAATAGAAGATGTTGATATTGCACTCAAGAAATGATGGAGACATAATAGAATTACATTATAGAGTGTTCAACATACCAGGATATTCAAATCAATTACATTAATACGCTAAACATGAACAAATTGAGTAAAATGTTTGAATAATAAAATATTATAAAGGTTGTAGCTTTCTTAACCAAGATACACAACAAAAGATCCAAGTTGCAGAAGGAAAAAGAGATTTAGTTGGTAGGAGCCTTATAGTTTCACTTGCTTGTTTTCATTTGTTGGCTATCTATGGGTCCCATAGGTTGTTTACACTTGCTTGTTTTCATTTGTTGGCTATCTATGGGTCCCATAGGTTGTTTACCCTTGTGAATGTTATTAAAAGTGTTCATTCATTCATACTATTGAAAGTTTTTATAGGTAATCAGCTAAATTACTTGTGTGTGTGTGTGTGTGTGTGTGTGTGTGTGTACACACACACACACACGGATGTCCTTCTCAAGATGTCTATTTGATTTTAGGGTAAAATCTAATTTAAAATAGATCTCTTCACATCTTTTATATATATTACAAATTCAAATACATATAAGCTAGGAGCAGGAAGACATTAAATAAGTTAATATATAATTATATAATATTATATTATTAAATATAATTATATTAATATATAATAATTATATTATATTATAATTATTTTTCCTGACCATAATTTTAGTCTAACCATATATAATATGGTTAGAGTTAGTGTTAGGGTTAGGATTATGGTTAGGGTTGTATTTAAGGATTAGGGTATACAGTTAAAGTTAATATTATGGTTAGGGTTAGGGTTATGGTGGTACGCCATGATTGGGATAAGGGTTAGGATTATGGCTGGGATATGGATTATGGTTAAGATTATGGTTTGGGTTATGATTTAAGGTTAGGGTTAGGATTATGTTTAGGGTTGAATTTTTCTTCATGGTTAGGATTAGGATTAGGGTTAGGGCTAGATTAACATCATAGTTATGGTTAGGGTTTACATTATGGCTAGGATTATGTTAGGGCTAAGGGTTAGGATTAGAATTTAAATTGTGGTTAGGGTTAGGGTTAGGGTAACTATTAGGTTAGGATATGTTTGGGGATAAGGTTTAGAATTATTATTAGGGTTAGGATAAGGATTAGTGTCAGTGTTAGGGTTTGGTTTTAGGGTTTAATGTTACAAATAGCTAGGATTAAGGTTTACATCATGGTTAGAATTAAGCTAAGTGTTTGCAATGTCCCCTTTATTTGGACATTAGAAATTAATTAAATAATTAAAATTTAAGTTGTCAAAAAATACTAAATTTAAGGACAACTTAATCTAATTATTTAAAAAAAGTAATAAAGTGACTAGAATGGTGAAAATTTAATAAAGTCAATTTATTATTATTTCCCTTAAGTTCAAATGAAATCAAAAGAAAGTGGAAACCAAAAGACATTGGGAGAGGCAAAGTAGAGGGAAGCGAAGAGTCTCAGTAGTGGACTATAAAAGAATAATGAGAGGTTCATTGAGATCATGTTTGGGTTTATTATTTCACTTGTATAGCTCTAAAAGCTTCTAGCTTTCAATTGAAAAGTGCTAGGACAAAAACCCTTGAGTTTTGGTGGATTGCACAAAAACCCAATTCTATTTTTGAGGTAGATTCACATCAAAATTTGTAGTTACACTTACATTTTCAAGACTTGAAGTTGAATAATTTCATCATTCTAGTTTTTCTAAACTACCAATTATGTGGGTTTAAATCAATATTAGATTTATAAGAAAGAATATTATTTTATAGTGTATCCAAGTGAATCAAAGTAAGAGGTTTGTCCATTGTATGCGTGTGTGGAGAAAAAATAATAAAATAAAATAATTTGCTGATTCTTGAGTATACATAGTCATGCCTCATACATCATAAGGAGGTATTGATTGATATTTTTTTTATAGTTTATAGCCTTATTTTAATTCCAACACAACCTTATGGTTTTGTTTTTGGCTAGGCATTGCCTTAAATAAATGCATCACTCATATATGGAAGTTGTTGAACAAACCCAAAATTATCCTACTATATGATGTTTCACCTTTTTGAGGGGAAAATAAGTTTATTTAAAGCAATTCATTATGCCCCCATACCACGTGGGGACAGGGAATTGCAAGTCCAACCCTCCTGTCCATCATACAATACTTGTGCTTTCCATAATTAATTATTAAAAATATTTTCCAACACCTTTATTATGTTATTCAACTATATGGAAGTAAGAGGAAATTCGTTGATATTGTGCAACAAATATTAATGGTGTTCCCACCACCTCAAAACTGCTACAAATTAATCATGGTTTTTGTTTTTATTTTAGTCATTATGAT
Organism: Thuja plicata; assembly: GCA_018584345.1. NCBI lineage: Eukaryota > Viridiplantae > Streptophyta > Pinopsida > Cupressales > Cupressaceae > Thuja > Thuja plicata. The sequence goes on along the minus strand of MU225466.1, from coordinate 253,131 downwards.
GCATTAATATTAGTATTTCCAAGTAACAGATAATGACCCTTGAGTAGTGTGTTAATGTGCAGAGATTCTACAACATATATTCATCATATCAAATGCTATCAACACTCGAGAACAATTAGATTTGCAATCTGGGTCAAAAATAAAGATTTCAATATGTTGCAACCATTTTTGGGTAACCTATATATGACTGCAACAACACTATGATGGTTGTACATGGTTGTTTAATCTTGATAAGACTCCAATGAAATTTAATATCATCACATTCTACTGACTAACATCTTTGGAGTAGTATCAAATTAGATGAGGTAGCATAAATGTATTGAATTTAATCTTAGCATGGTATGAACAATAGTTGAAGGCATTTAGGAGAAATAAACCTTACTATTGTTATCTAGTTATATCTGCTAAATTTCAGTGTAAAAAAAAAGCATTCATATCCTCTCTATATTCTGATTTTTGTAATTGTAGTTGTAAAACATATTGATACTCATTCCTTTGCAAAGAAGTATTGTGTATGTAAAATACCTACATAGGATTAGTTTAATCAAATATCAATTCAAAATGCAAAGATATATACTATTTAATAACTTTGAATTGAAAAGATGAAGAACATCCTATGGTTCTCTAACTAAGAAGAGTGGAATTATGCTCTCGGTTACAAAGCACTCCTAAAGTGACAATCCTTAGAATGAGAGTGGTGAATTAAGCTAAATTATCTAATCTACATGTTCAATTTGATATGAATTTTCAATTGCAATGTTAAGATGAATGCAATTATGCCAGACTATGGATGCAATTCAACTATAATGGTGATGTTATGATGAGAGTAAATCACAATGGATGATTTGCACTAAGAATGCACACTATTTATAGGATTTACCAATGGTAGGGGGTGATTTTGATGTGATTTTAGTTAAATCATGGTTAGAGACAAGGTTGAGTTGTGTTTGTTGATGTGTCCCAAATGAAGGGACAAGATTAATCCATTTGAATTGAGTGGTCAAGATAGCAAAGCCTTGGAGTGATCCATGTGCTCCCAATCCTTATCTCTCATTGGTTGAATTGATTTTTGTCTTGTAGTGGTTGGTGAGGGATTTTACGATTTATTTAAATCAAATCATTAATTAAATTATCCATGTATGCAAATTAGATGGGCTAGATTTAATTATTTTAATGGACTATAAAATCAATTGATTAAATCATTTACATAGTTATTTGATTTTTTTGAATTTAATTAATCCAAATGGCTTGAATTTAATGAATTAAAGGCTTTCATAATTAATTAATGTTTTTGACTTGATTTGACCTCTTTGACTTTTGTTGACCAATTTTAGGTGTATACAAATTCCCCTCTTTGAAGCAATGAGCAAAGCATGTTGGTTCAAAAAATTTCTGATGCTTGATGTCCGATCTGATGTCCGTTTCAATGCTTGATTTGATGTCTGATGTAGATTTGTTGTTTTGATGTCGATAGTGATGTTGTATTATTTTGATGATGATGCAACCTTGATATGAATCCTTGATAAAAAATTTAAACTAATTTTGATGCCCCACTAATGATTTTGAAATTTTAACGTATGTTGTTCCCGATAAAAAATGTCCTGATTACGATGAATGTGCCCCTTGTTGATTGATTCCCCCTTGGGAAATGAATCAAAACTGGTTTTGATAGATTTGGTTGAATTTCATAATTGTTACAATTTTGTGAAATTTTTAGTGAAATTATGATTTTGATTTGTTTCCCGATAATAATTAATTTGAAAAATGCCCTGGTTAATAAAATTTGGATTAGAAAAGGCTTTTGATATAAAATATGGCAAAAAAACCCTTTTAAAAAGTCACTTTTTGGGTATATAAGGGTTAGAATTTCTTTTCACCCTACCATTTGCTCATTTTCACTCTCAATTTTACCCTCTCAAAGCCCTTTTTACTCCTCAGCTGCAGTCGTGCTTGTGTCTATTTGGGAGCATAGATTCAAGCAAGGTCGGAGATTCCAGTCCCTAACTGACTATGGACTTCTGGTATGTATCGATTTCCCTCTATGTTTGTCAAATTTTGAATTTGGTAGGTAGATTTTTGTTTTTAAGCATGGATTGAATTTATTTTTAGAATTTTTAGTCGTTTTAGCGCGTATGAGCATTTTTGTAACGCGCCCGCGTTGTGTTTCAGTGCGTAACCCACTTCAAAATAACACTTAGTTTTAGGTGCCCTAATTTTCTTATAGCGCGTAGGATAGGTCAAAATAGCGTGTATAATGCAGAATTGCAAAGTTAGCATTTTTGTAGTGCCTATGCATAATGTTGTAGAGCGTACTATGTATATTAGTGCATACAAAGTGTTGTAGTGCCTAATAAGAATATCATAGTGTGTACAATAGAAAATTGTAGCGTAAACAATGTTTCAACATGTATAATAGGTTAAAGTAGTGCTTAAGCCCTTTTGCACATTTCTCGCAGTTTTGAAAACTTTATTGTCATAATTGTTACCTCGTTATTTGATTGCAAGGATAGATTAATTATTTTACTTGATGATGTTATAAAATCATGTGTTTTTATGTCAGCTTAGATCACTTTATTTATTTCATTTAGATGTCAATCCTGATAGGTCGATATGGTAGATTTATTTTCCTTTCTCGAGATCTAGAGTTAGGAAAGTTGATGCGCTCAAGATGAGTAAGTAGATAATAGGATAATTGATTTGATTGATATTTGATTATGTTCACTGATTGAGTTGCACTTTGATTTCCAAATAGGTTTCCTTTCAAAAACTACAGGTTAGAGGCCCCTATCCTTGGCCATTTGACATGATTGAGGATTTTTCTGGTCACGGTAGATGAGTGATTGGATGATGTGGCTTATGGTTTGTACTTGAGATGCCCTAGTTATGAGTGAACAAGGATTTATTAACTTTTGTGGTCGAGCGATGGAACTCAGACTACAATACCTTCCTTTTGCCTATGGGTGAGATGGATATCACCCCAAAGGATGTCTATCAGATCTTATGTATCCTGATGATGGGTGAGATAGTTTACTACAATCAGGTCTATGATGGAGAGGCATGCAGACGAGTCTTTTGAGATCCTATGATTGGTGATGATAATATTCCCTAGATCCAGTTGTTAGGTTATGATCCTCTTCCTGCCAAGCTAGCTAGTTTCATCAGAGGATTCTTATTACCATATCATCGTGGTCATGGATTTGTAGTAGGCCGGGGCATATTTTGGAGGACATGATTGCACATCCATGCAGATTCGCCTGGTTTCATGCATCTTGGCCTAGTTGTACCATGATTTATATCATGTTGTATATAAGCATAGTGTTTCACTTTCTTTCGGTGTCATCTTATTATAGATTTGGATTTGGGAGCATATCCCAGTTATGAGACCTACTATTGCTAGGGTTCAGACTCCTGATTGGCCTTATATTTTCATATATGATGGAGTGATTGTCCATCCTCATCTGGGAAAATTAGATTATTGGTGCTGCATGTTGGATGATATGGATTAGGCTTGTTGGCATCCTTACATAGGTTGTGAGGCCTAGGAAAAGGATGATAATGAGGTTACATTTATGTTTATGCCTTGTTCGTTGATTGGTCGAACACCACTCATTTTGGAGAGATTTTTCTTTATGAGGGAGTTGGGAAAACTTGGTTGCGTTCAGGGTATACCACAAGGATTGGCTCTCTATGCATGAGTTTAGGTAGAGAGATCTCTATGGGGACTGCGGGTGGAGAATAGGGTTTCTAGTGATGAAAACCTGGGTCCTCATCCTCTACAATGGGATTATGGAGAGGATGTGATTGATGTTGTTGTTAGCTTTGAATATGCACAATGGTTGGCTTAGTATCCTTTTCCTAGATTTATTGATCCAGCAAAGGTAATTCTCAATATTGATGAGAGAGATCCCGATGATGGTGATGGTGATGGCGGAGGACATCGTTAGATGAGGAGTTCTCAGATCAGAGGAGGGAGAGCAGTAGGTGGTTGAGGTAGAGTTGTTAGGAGACTAGTTATAGTTATTCGAGGGAGAGGTGGAGTTATCATTGGCCCTCCCTGAGGTAGTTCTTAGGGTGGAGGTAGAGGTAGGGGTGGAGGTAGAGATGGCAGAGATGAAGGTCGGTGTGGAGGTAGAGGTAGCGATAGAGGTGTTGGTCGAGATGGTGGTAGAAAAGGTTGTAGAGATGGCAGAAATGATGGTTGAGGTGGTGCGAGAGTGAGGATGAGAGGGGGAGGTGCTCGAGGAAGAGTATGGGGATGAAATGGCCATTAGTTAGTTAGACAGGTGGTTCATCCTGCTGCTCTAGTGGGTCCTAGTAGGGATATATAGGTGTTATAGGCTAGTGTCTCAGCTATACAGGGTCATGTTGCACATGTTTTGAGTGTTTTATAGAGTTTGGTTGTAGCAGTATATCATATGAAACAAGGTCAAAGTTCCCATATGCAGTAGGGTGAGAGTTCTCAGATTCCTACTCAGATAGTACCTCCTTCCAGTCATATAGATATTGTCGAGACTAGTCATACATATGGTACCAGGACTAGTTAGGATCCTCCCTCAGATACATGTGGTGATACAAGGATATGTGATAGACCAATTTAGAATGCCCCTATTTTATTATGTGTATATTGATTCCACCTTTGATGTATATTTATGTATCTTTGTTAGAAATATGATGATATATCCTGATTTATGGACTTTGATAGACTTTGATGGACATTGATACTCTTTGATAGATCTTGACATATTAGATGGTTTATCTTCTTTGTGATGTCATGATATATTAGACTTTATAGAATTTTGATGTGATCTATATAGGGATGTAGTTCTAGATGATTCTATTTATATGCTTGTTTTTTGTGTTTTCTATGCAAATAAGATGTATGCATTTTATTTTGCTTGCTTATGTATGGATGCACTTAATTGACATAAATGCTTAAATGAAAATGCATCCTTAGGTAATGGTTTTGTGAATATGTCTACAATTGTTTCTTTGGTATTCACATATTCCAATCTAATTTCCTTGTACTGAACCAATTCCCTTAAGAAATGATACTTTATTGCAATATGTTTAGTCTTAGTATGCATCACAAGGTTCTTTGAGATATTAATAGCTTTGGTGTTGTCATAGTAGATAATGATTGGTTATGTGATTTCCACCTTCATACCTGACAACAATTGTTTGAACCATATGATGTTTGAACAATTTATTGCTGTAGCAACATATTCTGCTTCTGCTGTAGATTGAGAAATGAAGCTCTGTTTCTTGCTTTTCTGGGAGACTAACCTCTTTCCAAGAAATAGTGCTCCACCACTTGTGCTCTTTCTTTCATCGATACTTCCTACCTAATCAGCATTAGTAAAAGTCTTCAAATCAAATTTTCCTCCTTTCTTATACCATAATCCATAATCTTCAGTACCCTTAAGATATCTCAGAATCCTTTTGATAGCCATCAAATGATTCTCTCTGGGATTAGCTGAAAACCTTGCAACAATACTGACTACTAATGCAATATCAGGTCTAGTGTGAACAACATATTGAAGTTTTCCAATCATGGATTTGTATGTAGTCTGATTTACCTCCTTTGAATCATCATCCTTAGATAGCCTATGTCTAGTAGGCATAGGTGTTCCAACTGGTATAGAATCTTCCATCCCAAATTTCTTCAGTATCTCTTTTATGTATTTAGACTGAGTAATGTAAATACCATCCTTCATCTGATAAAATTATAAGCCAACAAAGAATTTGATTTCACCAAACATAGACATCTCAAATTCCTTACTCATAGCTTCTAAGAATGCTCTGCATAAGTCATCATATCCAGTAAACAATATGTCATCAATAAATATTTCTGCCAATAGTATCTTGTTCAGAGGTCCTTCTTTGATGTACAAGCTACTGTTATCATTAGTTCTTTGAAATCCAATACTTATCAAGTAACCATCCAGTCTTTCATACCAGGCTCTTGGAGCTTGCTTTAGTCCATACAATGCTTTGTACAATTTGCAAACCATATTCCTTTTGTTAGGATCTACAAAGCCTTCAGGTTGCTCAATATAGACTTCCTCTTCTAGAATTCCATTCAAGAATGCATATTTTACATCCATTTGATATACCTTGAATCCTTTATGTGCAACATATGCCAGAAGAGTTCTGACTCCTTCAAGTCTTTCAATAGGAGAAAAAGTTTCTCCATAATCAATACCCTCTTCTTGAGCATATCCTTTACATACTAATCTGGCTTTGTTTATGCAAACTTCACCTTTCTCATTCATCTTGTTTCTGAAAACCCACTTAGTACCAATCACATTCTTGTCTTTTGGTCTAGGTACAAGAGTCCAAGTTTTGTTCTTTTCTATCTACTCAATTTCTTCATTCATTGCTTCGATCTTGTTCTCATCATTCAATTCATGTTTAACAGTTCTAGGTTCAATTTCACTAAGTAAACATGTACCTTTTATTTTGTTCCTTGTCATTACACCTTCTATCTGATCTCTGATTATTTGTTTAGGTGCACATGATGTCTTCTAACATATTTTGCAAGTACAAGATCCTTCCTTCTTGATTCTAGGCTTGCTCCACTATGTTCACCATGCTCAAATATTCTGTCTTGTTCTTCTGTCCTTAATTAGAATCCCATCTGATTTTGCCTTCACTCTTCATATCATACTTCACATGCAATTCCACATCACCACCACATTCAATCCAAACTTGAACTTATATATATATATATATATATATATATATATATA
>MU225466.1:234368-246342 GCA_018584345.1 Thuja plicata | reverse complement strand
TCCTTCCAAATAAATAATAAAACTCATGTCTATCGGCTGCATATAACTAATTATCCATAAAATATAAGCCACTTTTAGTCGGCTGACACTAATTTTTTTTCTCAGTCAACACTAAAATCCTTCAACGCTCGACCAACACTATAATGCCCGAGTGAACTCGGTTAGAACTAAAAATCACTTTGGTCATCTTCAATGCCTGAGAGAGCTCGGTAGACACTGATTGTGCTCGGATAGGATTAGACATTTGTGTAAATATAAATATACTTTTTTAAACATCAATGACAATACACAATTGAATAATTGTCATCAACAGTAACATGCTACCAATTTTTCACTCTTCTGAAGTGAGCTCTATGAAAAGCCAACCCAGTTAAAGGTTACAATATACACTGTTAAATGTGACCCGGTTAAAGGATTTAATCACTCTATTAGAAGTGAGCCTTGTTAGAGGGCTTCAACCATTCCATTAGAATGTCACCTTGATTAAAGGATTTAACAATATGACTGTTAGGTCAACCTTGTTTAAAAGGATTTTGCGACTGATATAATGGTTATAAAGTAACAACAAATTGTGATTTGAAATATACAACTCACTTTTGCAAATAAAAATCCAATTGTATCTCAAATGCTAATTCACTGACTAGCCTTGATTCTCATCTCTATCACTCATATATGCTCAGAAATCCTTCAAGCAATCACCATTGTGCAACCTTGTACCGCTCTCTTCAACATTTTCTTCTTTCTGCTTAGATTTTTCCAATCAACTAAATTAAACTCATACCACACACTCATAACCTGCAATTAGGTTAATCTTATAACTCTCTGATCAGGTAGCTTGATCTATTGTCACTTAATCATCATCGTAGATCTTAGGGTCAGGTTAGATCCAACAAGTCCTTCCAACATTTTGTTTCCATCTACATTGTAGAATACATCCTAAAACTCCTTCTAGAATCTATACATAAAATGGTTAAACATATATTAAATGCTCATTTAATTCTTCACAATAATCATCCTTATCTTAAATATGCTTCACATATCCTAAGAAAATCAACTATGTTGACTGGGATCTCAAATCTCTCTCAAACTGTCATAATACTGACACTCGGTCAATACTATGTTTTGTCGCTCGGTCATCACTAGATAACTCAGTAATTCACCAGGTCTTCTCGTTATCTCTCATTTTAAAATCTTCTTCATCAATAAATTGATATGTCACTTTACAATATAGCAAATTTCTTACCAATTAAGGTTTGACATCAATGGAAATATAACAATTATCTCAATTGTAGTTTCCAACAATCTCCCTCTTTAGCATTGATGAAAAACATATGCAAACAAACAACATATGCAAGGTTCCCAAACAATCCAAAAGTATGTTCTGTAAATATATTTTCATTAATTTCCTTAGGTGCATTCCAATTCTCTCCAATACAATAATTTCTCCCTCTTGGATAAATTTCTCTCTGTAGCTTATCTCTCTCTGTGTCTTCTCTGAATATCTCCCTCATAGTATATCTCTCTCTCTCTTTGTTTCCTTACTGATTTATCTTATGTTTATCTCCCCCTTTGACAATAATGCCAAAGACATACATCTTCCATATGTAGATATTTATGTCAGGTTTTCTGAATTCTATGCTCCCTCTGTCATCTTGCTTATGACTTATCAACATCTTTTGCTTAACACTTCATAGCTTCAGGAAACACCTAAAGTGTGACCACCTTTTGCATCAATATGTCAGATATTTTATGTAATACATTTGATGCAACCCCTCCATTATGATCTCATTTAGCCTCAGATGGGGGAATCACCCCTAATTTTCCTCTTAGATACTCATGAGCATCCTTAGGTAAAGCCTTAGTAAATATATCTACCAACTATTCCTTTATATTAACATATTCAAGTCTTACTTCTTTGTCTTGTACCAGTTCTCTCAAGTAATGATACTTGATAGCAATATGCTTGGTCTTTGTATGCATCATAAGGTTCTTTGAAATATTAATATCACTAGTGTTTTCACAAAAAATAACAACTGGTTTTGTAATCTCTTCCTTCATACCTTTCAACAATTGCTTGATCCACACTATGTTTGAAAAATTCACTACTGTTGCGACATATTAAGCCTCTATTATAGATTGAGAAATACCGTTCTATTTCTTTCTTTTCCAAGAGACTAATATCTTTCCTAAAAATAATGCACCTCCACTTGTACTCTTTCTATCATCAACATTACCTGCCCAATCTGTATCTATGTAAACTTTCAATTCAAACTTCTTATTCTTCTTGTAATATAATCCATAGTCCTTTGTTCCCTTCAAATATCTCATAATCCTTTTCACTGCCATCAAGTGACTATATTTAGAGTTTGCAGAAAATATTGCAACAATCCCAACTGATAATGCAATATCTGGTCTACTATGGACAACATATTGTAGTTTTCCAATCATTGATCTATACAAAATTTGATTTACTTCAGCTATCTCATCAGTCTTTGATAGTTTCTGTCTAGTAGCCATAGGAGTACTTGCAGGTCTGGAGTCCTCCATGCCAAAAAAATTTAGTATCTCCTTGATATACTTAGAGTGAGTAATGTAGATACCTTTCTTCATCTAATATACTTACAAACCAACAAAGAATTTTTTCTCTCCAAACATAGACATCTCAAATTTAGTTTGCATCTCTTTTAAAAATAATTATCCTAAAACATCTTTTCCTCCAAATATGATATCATCAACAAATATTTCAGCTAATAATATCCCTTTACCTTTCTCAAACTTTAAGTACAAATTATTGTTGTCATTTGTCCTTGTAAATCCAATATTGACTAAGTAATTGTGCAATCTCTCATACCATGCTCTAGGGGCTTGCTTCAATCCATAGAATTCTTTATGTAGCTTGCAAACCATATTCTTCTTGCTTGAATCAAAAAATCCTTTAGCTTGTTCAATGTATACCTCTTCCAGTATTCCATTCAGAAATGTTGATTTGATATCCATTTGATATACTTTGAATCTCTTGTAAGCTGCATAAGCCAACAAAGTTCTAACTCCTTCCAATCTTGCAACTGGGGCAAACATCTCATCATAGTCAATACCTTCTTCTTGTGCATAACCTTTGCATACCAGTCTGGCCTTATTTCTTATGACTTCTCCATGTTCATTTAGCTTATATCTAAATACCCACTTTGTTCCAATAACATTCTTGTCCTTTGATCTAGGTACTAGTGTCCAGGTTTTGTTCTTCTCAATTTGTTCAATTTCTTCATTCATGGCCTGTATCCAATCTTCATTTCCTAAAGCATCTTTCACTAATTTTGGCTCAAATTCACATAATAAGCATGTCTGATTTTTCAATTTGCTTCTTGTTGTGACCTCTAAATCTTTATCTGCAATACTTTGATCTGGTTTATGATGTCTTCTTACATATGTTTCTAGTATAGGCTCTGGTCTTCTTTACTCTTGTTTTTCATCCTCAGATTCATCATCAAAGATAATTTCAAGTTCATTTTGCATTTTTGTTTCATTCTTAGATTGCTCGACAGTTTCCTCCTAATGCTCGACAACGTCTTTCTATAACTAAACATTTTCTTGTTTTTGCTCAGCAGCATCATTCTGTTGTTTGCTAGCTTCTTTTTCTGGTTCAGGCACACTACTGAGCTCTCCTTTGTTCATATAAATGAAAGATCTTTAATCTTCAGGTTCTTTCTTGTATTCCACTTTGTTCTTTTTTGCATATTCATCAATTCTAACATTTGCACTTTCCACAACTTTGTTAGTATTAGAATTCAAACACTTATACGCTTTGCTCTTAGTGGAATAACCTAGGAATATGCCTTCATCACTATTAGCATCAATTTTTCCATTTCTATTGTCCTTCATTATATAACATTGGCTCCTAAAAACTTTAAAATATTTTACATTAGGTGCATAACCATACCATAACTCATAAGGTGTAATATCAGTACCTTTCTTGACTTGTACTCGGTTCAAGGTATAGACTCTTGTGCTTACAACTTCTCTCCAGTACTTTTGTACAACATTATTTTCTATCATCAGTGTTCTAGCACAATCCATTATTGATCTTTTCCTTCTCTCGGCTATGTCATTCTGTGGGGGAGTCCTTGGAGCAGACTTCTATCTTTTAATTCCTCTATCATTGAAAAATAAGTTGAACTCATTTGATATAAACTCCCCTCCTCTGTCAAATCTCAGACATCTCAAGTTATTACCTATCTCTTTTATAATTTTTTCCACATACCACTTAAATAACTAAAAAGCATCAGATTTTTCTTTGAGAAACATTACAGTCATCATTCTAGAGTAATCATCGATAAATGGTATGAAATATTTATCACCTTGGTAACTTTTTACACCAATAGGCCCACAAAGGCTAGTGTGAACCAATTCCAAAACATTATCAGAAGTACAGGTTTTTCTCTTAAAACTAGACTTTGTCATTTTGCCCAACTGACATTGCTTACACATAACATTATCAGGTCTCTTCAATCTTGGTAACCCTCTTACTCTTTTCATCTTACTAATGTTTACCAAATTGTCAAAGTTCACATGACATATCCTCTTATGCCATAACCATATATCATCATATTGTGCAAACAAACATGTCTCATCAGATAAATCTAGATAGAACAAATTACTTCTTGTCTATTCTCCACTTCCAATCAGCTCACCAGTAGCATCAAAGATCTTAGCTTTTATGTGATGGAACTCAACTCGGTATCCAAAAGTATTCAACTGAGAAACACTCAACAAATTATAGTTTAGTCCTTCAACCCAATAAGAATTTTCACATGTGATCTTATCAGTCAATTTTATTGATCCTTTTCCTTTCATAGGACATGGTTTGTCATTACCAAACTTAACACTACCACCTTTGCAATAGTTTAAGGTTTCAAATTTACTTTTGTCACCATTCATGTGATGTGAGAAACCACTATCAATTATCCATCTATCACCTTTACTCATATATAAAATAAGTACAGTTTTCTCATCTTCATTAGAATCATCTTTCATAGCAACATAAACAACTTCTATATCAATGTCATAAGATTTATCAGATTCACTATCAGTTTCTTCTTTAGCAATATAGCAGGATTTCTTACCTTTATCCTTATAGTCCTTATACCTTCTGAAATATTTGTCATCTCTTTTGCCTTTGTACTTTCTTTCTCTTCTCTCATCCTTTTCATTCTTGTCAGGGCATCTTGCAGCAATATGACCAACTTTGTTACATGAAAAATAGATTATAGGGAGTTTACCTTTGAATTTTCCTCTTCCTCTCGGTAGTCTTCTATCCATAAGTACTTCAAGTTCATCATGATCTTCATCAGAAGTGTCACTGTCACTATTCACATGTCTTTCTTTTCCTTTCTTTGATTTATGAAGATTCAATTGTGATTTGAATGCGGAAGCAACATGGTTACGAGTGAAATTATCAACATTTGACATTTCAAAAGCAGTAAGTCTACCAACTAGACCTTCCAGAGTTAAGTTGTTACTAGGAGTACATCTCAGTTCTTATATAGTAGATACTCTAATAGCATATATTGGAAGTAAGGTTCTCAATACCTTTCTAATAACAGTATCATCACTAATAGTTCCATCAGCTCCTCTAATAGAATTTACAACCTCCTTAACTCGGCTACAATACTGAACAAGAGTTTCACCAACTTGCATTCTCATTTCATCAAACTTACCTCTCAAGCTTTTAGATTTGGTTCTCAGTACATTTGTATCACCTCCATAGATAGTTTCTAGTGCATCCCACATTTCTTTTGTAGTTTTGCAATCTTTTATGTCTTCAAATTTAGGATAGCTTAGGGCTGATGCAATTTCCAACATTGCTTGGTTGTGCTCTTGTTTTTCTTTCATTTGCTGAGCTGTCATAATAGTAGGCATTGTTATGTAATCATTTTCTACATAGTGTTTTACAACACCTCCAATTATAGCTAGGTGTAGCTTCATCAAACTTTCCCATGCAGGGAAGTTCTCTTTGTTCAACCTTGGTACCTCCTTTTTATACATTTTGATCTTTAGCTTCAAGTACCTTCAAAATTTTCTCTACAAGCACCACAAAGCTTTGATACCAATTGTTATAATGATTTTGAATAATTGAGAGGGGGGAGGGGGGTGAATTAGTTATCCAAGGTCCAGATGTACCAATTGAACTTTCAAACACTTCAACCAACTCAGATCCGCTCAGTAATCCACTCGATTTCTATAGCATATAATCAATAGTATAAACTTGCAGTTTTACTGTCCTAATGTAACTAACTTGAAAAATATAAATCTCTTAACAATAAAACACATCAAATAAAATTCACATAAGTATGAAACTAGGATTTAACGTGGAAACCCAATATGGGAAAAACCACCAGTAACATGCTACCATTTTTTCACTCTTATGAAGTGAGCTCTGTGAAAAGCCAACCCGGTTAAAGGTTACAATACACACTGTTAAATGTGACTCAGTTAAAGGATTTAATCACTCTATTAGAAGTGAGCCTTGTTAAAGGGCTTTGACCATTCCATTAGAATGTCACCTTGATTAAAGGATTTAACAATATGACTGTTAGGTCAACCTTGTTTAAAAGGACTTTGCAACTGATACAATGGTTAGAAAGTAACAACAAATTATGATTTGAAACATACAAGTAAATTTTGCAAATACATATCCAATTGTATCTCAAATTCTAATTCACTGACTAGCCTTCATTGTCATCTCTATCGCTCAGATCTGCTCAGAAATCCTTCAAGCAATCACCACTGTGCAGTCTTGTACTGCTCTCTTCAGCCTTTTCTTCTTTCTGCTTAGATTTTGCCAATCAACTAAATTAACCTCATACCACACACTCATAACCTACAATTAGGTTAATATTATACCTCTTTGATCAGGTAGCTCAATCTGTTGCAACTTAATCATCATCGTAGATCTTAAGGTTAGGTCAGATCCAATGAGTCCTTCCAATATTTTATTTCCATCTACATTGTACAATATATCCTAAAACTCCTTCTTGAATCCATACATAAAATAGTTAAACATATATTAAATTCTCATTTAATTCTTCACAATAATTATCCTTATCTTAAATACACTTTACATATCCCAAGAAAATCAACTATGTCAGCTGGGATCTCAAATCTCTCTCAAACTGTCATAATACTGACACTCGGTCAATACTGTGTTCTGTCGCTCGGTCATCACTATATAACTTGAAAATTCACTAGGTCTTCTTGTTAGCTCTCCTTTTCAAATATTCTTCATCAATCAATTTATATGGCACTTTTCAAGATAACAACTACCTTACCACTTAAGGTTTGACATCAATGTCAATATAACAATTGTCTCAATTGTAGTTTCCAACATGTTTATGTAATGATGTATAATCTATAGTGATTTAATGACTAATGATCCTAATGCAATGCAATCTGAATTATATAATTACCTTAATGAATCTAACAGACTTAAATGATTTATTATATGCAACATGAGATGTATCTAAATGAACTTTAATGATTAATGCTTAATGAACTTTATGTACATAATGATTAATGTTGAATGATGTTAATAATGATACTACTAAATGCAATGGTTAATGATAATGAGATGCAATTAAATGATATCTAAATGCAAAATGGACCTAATTGAAACACAATGAATGAATCTATTTGAATTAACTTAATAATGATTTATGCATTCAATGAACACTAAAGACTAAATGAGATGCAAAAGAGCTAAGTGGAAATGCATTTGTCTAAAGTCCAATATACTCCATCTTAAGAAGAATTTTGATGATGCGACCTTGGTTAACCCTTTTTTAATTTTCTCCCCCCCCTTTGAGAAATCCCATACTAACTATAATGCAAGATCAATCTAAAATGAATGCAAAATGAAACTAAGATTATCACTTATCACTGGATTGTTTTATTTTTTCTATTTTTATCATTGAGATTCTTTGGAACATGAAAGTGGTACAACCCTCATTGGTTATATTTTCAACCATTATGTTCTAAATACCTATTTCTTTGGATTTCAATAATGAGATCGGTACAACTCTCACTAGTTAGATTTGCAAACCATGAGAGTATGAATACCCCTTTCGTCAGATTCAATGTTGCAAGTGGATTTTGGCATTAAGATATGGCACATCTAAATATACAAGGTATCCACTTATGTAAACAGACAAAGATTTGATTCTTTTCATATGCAAGTGTCCTTGATGATTCTTTGATGATCATGTCATTAGACTAACTAGCATACTTCTATGAACCAATCTCACAAGCATAAATCAAGAAAATATCATGCCTCCATCATTGATTTGCTAAAAAGAAATGATACAAAAATCAAGAAACACCATTGACCTATCTTTGTTTTTTGTTTGTTTGATTCATTTTCTCAGAAAAAGTATCATTCATTTTGATCCTTGTTCATATTTTTTGATTCTTTATGTTGTAGCTTAGCTTTTGATGTACTTTAGCTTTTCAATTTGATATGGGCCAAGAGTTTGAATGTTTAAAATTTGATGTTTGGATCAATTGAAAAGTGTCCAAGGTTTTGATTCTTGATTCTTGTTAAAGTGTGTTGGAGTCCTACTTGTGTATGTTTCTTTGATGAGCTCCTTGAATTTGAATTGTATCCCCAATTAGATTTGACAACAATAATGTAACAATGCAACTTTTGAACCATGATGAAAGATTTATGTACAAATGTTGCTTTACAACTTTGAGGGTTTATTATGACTATGTATAAATGATAGAATGCAACGGAATATATACAAGGATGGGAAAAAATGTAAATTCAACTAGGCTTGACATAACTTAGGAAAAGTAGCGCATGTTTACCAGGTTTTTACCACTTGGATTTATTGCACGTTTTCTCTTTGATTTTCTTTTTTTCTACCAAGGTTCCTATTGCTAGGTTTTCACCAAGGCACTTTTATCTTTTTCTCTTTTTTTTCTCTCCCTCTCTCTCTCTCTCTCTTTTTTCTTTCTTTCTTTTTTTTTTTCAATGTTTTTAGATTTATTCATGATCAATTTTTGCTATACAAAATGATGCTCTCTCATCTTATACTCTTTCATTTTATTAGGTATAAAACCTCTTTAAGTGTATGTTATTGATGGGTTTTTGAATCTCATCTCCATCACAAGTGGCTAGTTTATATATTCTCATTCCATAGGAAGATGTCACAACAAAGGGTCCTAGAACATTTGCCTTTCTTTTCTCTTTCTTGCTGATTTTTAGGATTCTCTCTTAGGACTATGTCTCCAACTTGAAAGTCTCTAGACTTGATCTTACTATTGTAATTACTTGACATTATATTTTGATAGACCTTGAGATGATTATATTCTTTGGTTTGATGCTCTTAAAGTAATTCTAGTTGTTGTAACCTAGAAAACCAATAATCATCTTCTGTTAATAAGCCATGCAATGAGACTCTTAATGATGGAATTTCCACTTCTAAAGGAAAAACTACTTCAGCCCCAAAGACTAATGAGAATGGTGTTGCTCCAATTGGTGTTCTAATTCTTGTTCTATAATCTCACAATGCCAAATTCAATTGAATATGTCAATCCCTGGCTGAATCATCAACAATTTTCTTGAGAATTTTGAGGATATTCTTATTGGAATCTTCATCTTGACCATTTCCTTAAGGGTAATATATTGAGGAGAAATGTTGAATGATATTGAGTTTCTCACGCAATTCTTTGAAATCTTTGATTTTAAACTGCTTTCCATTGTTTATTATTATGGCATGTGGAATACCATATCTACAAATTATATAGGTCAAGATAAACATGGAAATTTGTTTTCTTGTACCAATTGATAAGGACACGACTTCAACCCACTTTGTAAAGTACTCAGTTGTATTTATAATAAACTTATGACCAATTGATGAAGGTGGATATATCATCACTATTAAATCAAACCCCCATTAATAGAAGGGCCAAGGTGTGGTCAATGGATGCAACTCTTGGGTTGATACATGTATCAGGTTCCATGATATTGGCATTTTTGAAAAAGCTTTACAAATTGGCAAGCATCTTTCTCCATCGTTGGCCAATAATATCCCATATTAAGAAGTTTCTTAGCTAAGGTAAACACACAAGAGTGTGACCCAAAAATACCCTCAGGAATGCCTTGTAAGGAAGTTTTTGATTCCTCACTCTTTAAATATATAATTAGCATTCTATCAAGACCTTTGCAATACAATGTGTCAGATACAAGAGCATAACGTGAGACTTGTCTTATAAAGTTTCTTTTCTGGTTCTAGGATTGGTCCATAGGTAAGGTATTGCCTTTAATATAGGAATAGATGGGACCATACAAAGGGGAATCATGACCCACAAGTAGGAAAAATATTTGGGATTCAAGTAAGTCATAAGCGGGTTCACCACTTCTTCCACCAATAATTCATATTTAGCATTTTGATCTGGTACTTGTAGAAGAGAGGCTAATGTAGCCATATCATCCACTACCTTATTTTCAACTCTTAGAATATTTTCAAAAGTTCTCATGAAAAAATATTTCTTTAGATCATCCACCGTCCTTTTGTAAGGTTTTTAGTTTTTCATCCTTTGTTTTGTATTCATCATTGATTTGATTAATCACTAATTGGGAATTACCATAAATTTGTAATTCTATCACTCTCCATTCTAAATCCATTCTGATGCCAATTACAAGTGACTCATACTCTGCTATGTTATTTGTGCACGGGAACAAGAGTTTTTATGATTTAGGGATGGTATAACCTTGAGCTATAATAAGGAGTATTCCTTCCCTTGAGCCATGATGAGTATATGAACCATCAAAGTATAATATCCATGTTTTGGTTTCAATGTTGATAATATTTGCATCCAGGAATTAAACTAGTATGGGTTCTTCACTTGATAATGGAGCTTTTCTAATTGATTTGCTATGAATTTCCCATTGATATCTCTTTGGTCTATATATTCAATATCAAATTCAATTAGGACCATGACCCATTTAGCCAACCTTCCTGTTAGGGTTGTTTTACTAAGAAGATATTTGAGAGGATCTATCTTAGCAATGAGTTTTATCTTATGTGCTAGCATATAGTGTCATAGTTTTTGGGAAGCAAAAACTACTGATAGGCATGCCCTTTCTATAAAAGTATAATTGAGCTCATAGGTTACCAAGGTTCTACTAATATAGTAAATTTCTTTTTCTTTTTTCATCCTCTTGTGCTAGCAAAACTCCCAATGATCTTTCCGTGGCTGAAATATATAGTAGTAGATGCTTTCCCAGGATTGGTGGCATTAAAATTGGTGGATTCAATAGATACTTCTTCAAAAGTACAAAAGCCTCTTCACATTGATTATCCCATTTGAATAATATGTCTTTGTGTAATAATATAGTAAAAGAGTGATATTTTTTTGTCAATTGTGAGATGAATCTCCTTATTGATTATATCCTTCCTTGTAAAGATCTCAATTAGCCAATATTTCTAGGTGCCCCCATCTCCATAATGGCTTTGAATTTTGCTAGGTCAATCTCTATACCTTTTTCCGAGACAATATAACCCATTAATATTCCTTATTGGACTCCAAAAGCACATTTTTTTTGATTTAATCTTACTTTGAATTTCTCCAATCTTGTGAAAAAATTCTCTAAGATAGGCAAGAGTTCAATTATTGTATGTGACTTTTCTAGAATATCATCAACATAATCTTCCATGAATGTATGCATCATATCATGGAATATTATTGTCATTTCTCTTTGGTATTGTTCAGGCTTAGAATTGTTACCTTAAATAAGGCATTAAGGCAAAACAATAATTCTATCCTGACCATGGAAACCTCTCCTAGCTATGGGTAGACTATGAATGAAGAGGAATCTCTAGATTCTAGGCCGGTTCCTATAAAATATGGAATATCACTTTCCTGATCTACAAATTGTTGGGAAAAGGGAAAAGAATACTATAACTAAAAAATTAGG
>MU225466.1:213464-228642 GCA_018584345.1 Thuja plicata | reverse complement strand
TTAAATCCTTTTACAAAGAAAATTGCCAAAATTAAGAAAATAAATTAATATTAAATAAAAATCTAATATTAACTAACCTACCCTCATCTCCTAACTTAGATAAAGGACTCTAAGTATAAACTATATGTAATGTGGGAAAGTTGACATGACTTCTCATCCACTTACAATGCGATGCAAAAATCAAGGAGATAAGAATGCAAGGTGGCACTATGAGCAGTTTTTGAGGCTCTACAAGGAACTGACATGCATTGAAGGCATTGAATTGCTTGGTGGATTCCAAACAATTATTCTCATTTTGATCTCTGCACTTGTGTTTTCTTCATTCTTCACAAAGAAGCTTAAGGAAAATGAAACCCTAACATGCAGAAGCCTTCGAAAACTGCTTAGAAGGAACTTTGCTTGACTGTGAAAGGACTCCATTGTTGAACTTGAGCCTTGCTATACTGAAGATCACTGCTACTTCTTCACTGACTGTATCTCAAACAGGGAACTCGGCATTGAATTGCTAACTCAAGTTCAGTGAACTGTAAGTTTACTTAAGAACTCTCTATTTATCATACGAAGCTCATTTTCTGGCATAAATATCATGAAGTTATAACTTTAACACATCATAAGTTATGGCCTCTTTTTCTGTTATATATATATCTCTGCTGTTGTTTTCAATAGATGACTGTTGTTTAACTATGAAGCCATGAATAAGTCATAGTCGTGACTTGATATGTATCTTGCTTCATTTTGTAAAACTTGGACATGCCTTCCTAAGAGATTTTATTTGTTTGCACTTGAAGCTCACCTTGTTAGCGATCATTGTTGGTATTGGGTGACTAAAATTCTTTTATTTGATGCACACACCGCGAGCCCTATACTATCACTCACGACACCCACTGTTGTTTTCTTATCATTCACGGCTTTGACTGTTACTTCCGTGATTCTGTGCTCGGGCTGTTTGTAGAAGCCATGCTATGTTGTAGCCATTTCTTTCATTGCTCTGTTTCATTTGAACATGTTGTTTATGACCAATTTTGTACCTGGATGTTCATTGTTTTTATGTTGTCTATGATTATTGAGAGACAAACTCCATTGTTGTCTATTAAACTGAAAATGTGAGCCCGTGAGTGTCATCATTGTTAAAGCTAACAAATTTTAGCAATAAGGTCTCAACTCTCAACTCCCTGTAAGATAAACTTTTAGAATTGGCTGTGTGTTGGTAGCACACATGGCACTATCAATCAAATCCTTGTTATCATTCAGGCAGGTAAAAATTGAGGTCTAAAACTAAAAAAAGAAGAAAATGATCAAGAATAAACATCGTAGAACCTTAAAAGTTTAGCAATTAGAGTAAACATCCAATTATGTAATGGCTCCGAGTTCCCACAATAATGTGAAGTTGCTCACATCACCAATAGGACCATGAAACTAAACAGGACCTAGACTGTTATTTTTGTTCTTCAAACCCCACTCATCCCATACAGAAGAAAACTTCTTGAATGGTGCTCCAAATTTCCAACCAAAGCAATAAGGCCTGTCTTTTCAGTATGAAGGAGTACACCTGTAGTGAGAGCATAGAAATATGCTGCATCAAAATTTGCTGGAGGTCCACACCTTCCTTCATAGCTTTTTTCATCATTCAATTTCTGATATGCTGTTGATAATGCACTGTTATGAATCGTAATTTCCCTTGTATATGCATATCACTTTTTTTTTTAAAAAAAGGTAGATCACAGTGACATGCACAACACCACCATTTGATTTTCATGTATAATAGTAACAACATTTGTTATCTGAATTTACATAACAGCAATTTCAAATCATTGTTTATTCTGGCATATGCATATCAGCATCCTTAGTGTCAAAATCTGTAACAGTATGTATGCACCCTGTAGCAACTTGTTATGTACTGCATTTCATATGCACAAATCACATTGACACACTATAGTTCAATCATTTTCTTGCACATTAATGTTGAAATATGCATTTGAACATTTCTTTAATAATGCATATTTGTGAAGTTTGAGCACGGGCTCGTGACACTCACTGCATCTTTCAAATATAACATAGGATTTTCATAAAGATGTGTCTTTCTAATATTATTATTTTGTCAATGCAAATGCATATCTTTCTATCACATTGATATCATCAGTAAATATGCATTTCAGGGAGTTTAACTGATGCATGGTGTCTTTTAGGCTTTTATGTATTGCTTATATCCAATTGGATCTAACATATTTTTCACCATGATGCTGCAGGAAACAGGAACAACAAAAGACCTAGGATAGAGGACAGATAGAGACAAGACCAAGACAACCAAGACATTACTTCAAATGACACAGATGACCAACTGTAGAGACTAGAAGACCTTTTAAAGGCAATATATAGACCCCTAGATTTCATCATGCTTCCTTCTTACTTTCTTTTCTGCATATGTCCTCTAAGTTTCAGTATGCAAGATGTGACCTTGAAGGAACACTTGTCTAATACATTCAGTATGAATGCACAATGTAATGTTCATTTATGAATCTGAAAGTGTGAATTTGATCAAAAATTAGAGTACAAATATAGTCTGATAATATGAATGTAATAGAAATTTATTTCTCTGTATTGGCTGAACAATATTGTTAAAGGGATGTATCTTTATGCAAATTTTAACTGTAATGACTACTATCCCGCATGTGAAAAATCTGGGTAACAGGTATGTCGCTCCAACATTTTTTAGACCAAAGGGCATTACATTCTAGCAGAGTGTTCCCCAAGTACATGTAAATGAAGTTTTATCTTGATCCTTTAGAGCTATCTTTATTTGATCGTAGCCAGTAAAGCCATCCATAAGGGAAAACATTGAATGTCCCATTGTTAGATCTATTATTTTGTGTAAATACTTGGTAAAGGGAAATCATCTTTAGGGAATGCATTGTTAAGATCCCTAAAATTGGTGCACACTCTTATGCTTTTATCTAGTTTTGAGACTGGCACTATGTTTGAGATCCATTCTGCATAAGTAATGGCTCTTATAAAATTTGATTCTAGAAGCTTATTTAATTCTTCTTTGACTAATAGATCTATATGGGGATGCATCTTTCTCAAATTTTGCTTAACTAGTTTAACCCCTGGTGCAATGTTCAAATAATGCATGATGAGATTTGGGTCTAATCCTGGTATGTCTGCATATGACCATGCAAATTTAACTTGTTTGACCTTGAAGAATTCAATAAACATTTGTCTTTCTTCCTTGTTTAAATATGTTGCTAGGTGAATGATCTTTGGTAATGTTTCACTACCAAAGTTGACCTTCTTTGTGTAATCACCCAAAAATAGTCTACAAAACCATGAGCCCCCAATCTCAGTTATTCATCAAGAAAAACATAATCTTGATTGAATCTCCTAAGTCCTAATCGATCTGGTTTGACCTAAACCCTAGGTCCCTTTTGATTATTGCACTTGATCATGTTTAATTAATTAATTCCTAAATCATAATGTATTGGCAATTAAATCTACCTAACACTATTTACGTAATGTTGATTAAATAAATGAGAGTTTTTTATTACGGTAACTTCAGGTTTTGAAGGGACCCCGAAACCCTTTAACAAAGTAGAAATATGAAAGCATATAAAGCACAAACATACAATTCACTATCAAAACATCTGACAGAAACCCACAAGGCTAAAACCCATAAACCAAAGAGAAACATGGGAACAAAAAAAAAATCCCCTAAAAAACTACCAGCAAAATGGGGTCAAAAAACCTCCCAACACAGAGATCAATCCAACAACTTGACAAATTCTTCCGCCTCCACCATCTGATTCTAGATGTTCTGAATTGAATCCTTTAGTTTGGTGAAATCTTTGGCATTAGGAGAAGATTTCTTTCTGGTACTAGATCTGGTTCTAGAGGCAGGGCCATCAAGTTGATTTTCCTGTTTCCCTTCTTCCTCATCATTGCCTTTTTCAGGGTTGTTTCCTTCTAGCAAAGCATAGAGAGCCTTAATATTATCCACAGTTGTTTTCATGCCCTCTTTGTTCATGATAATTAACTTCTTCATCATTGCTTCACTATTATTGACTCTCTCTTTTATAGGTTTAATAGAGGTGCAAATAACTTTGGAAATAGTTTCTTCCAGCTTGTTATTCTTATCAGTTACCTCATCAAAAATTGTCTTACCTTTTTGAGTATCCACAACATCCTTCTGCATTTTAAAAATAGTGTCTTCCAGCATTGCATTCCATGTCTCTAGGGCTTTAATTCTAGATTTGGCCTCTTGAATATCCTCTTGGACCCATTTATCAATGTTGAAGCCATACATGGGTTTGTTTCTGGAAGCTTGTAGAGATCTGATGCTAGAAACTCTCTTAATTTTGAAATTCACATCCCACAGGTCTTCTTCAATACTTTTATATTTCTGAATTTTCTTGCCTTTATCTTGGTTTCCACCCTTAGGGCTGTCATAAGGGATAGGAATGATCTCACACTCAGAATCTTTCTTGTTTTGATCAACAACATCCTTACTCCCCTGAGTATTAGTGACGTTATCCTTCCCAACCTTATTGACAACTTTTTCATAGTCTATTTCCAAAGATTTTTCATTGTCTACTTCCAAATCTTCAGAATGTTCAACATATTATTTCATAATATTACCTAGACTATCTGCTTCTATATCAGTTTTTTAAATATTCTTCTCTCTATTCCTCTTAATTTTGTCAATATAGACATCCATGACATTGTTAATTTTCTCTGTGATCTCCTCTCAAATTTCCTTACCAGAGTCTTCCATAGTCTCAATAAACTGGGCATCATTATTACCTTTATCAGGAGTGACAGAGCGAGAGATATCTCTGTTACTCGGCTCACCTTTAACCTTCTCCTCTTCCTTAGAGAGAACCTCTTCCAGGTCATCTTCCAAAATCATTCCTTCCACCTCGTCAAAGATTGAAAGCTTAGTTTCAGGTTTAACATGGCTCACCTTATGAGGTTTTTTGCTTGAGCCAATGCTGACTTTCTTGTTAGGTGGAGTATCAGAATGCTTTCTTTTGATGCAGGATATCTATTTAGGAATAGGCTTAAGAATATGATTTTTAGCATAATTAGACATCAACAAGATAAGCCCCTCATACAGAATAGGGGTACCCTTAACTTTGTGTTCCACAATGCTTTGATTCATCGAGCTAAGGAGAAATTAAGGGAAAGAAACTCTAATGTCATGTCTGAAATGGTTAATCAAAACAAAATGGTAGTTGTAACCCTAGTCTACCTTCCATCTAGAGTAAAGTATTCTATTATTGCTTTAATAACACACACCCAAATGAGTTTTACGTTTTACAGATTTACAAAATCCACTTTACCTTTAACCATCATAGCTCTTTCTTCATCAGTCTTTGGGAAAAGTTTGTACACTTTATTACCTTCCTTCTTGTCTTTGGACAAATGCATGCCCTCAAGGGGAAGTCCAATGATCTAAGATGAAAATGCCAATGATAGAGTGAAACTCTTCCTTGCAAGGTTCACTTTTCCATTGTTCCAACCTACAACAAAGGCCTTTGTAATGTCTTTATTATTTTCATGCAGACGCTTCATAAACTGGTGCACTCTGCCCTTTTTCAATTTTCTCTAGACATCTTTTTCCTATCTCCATTTAAACTCCGCCCGTTCCTCCCTTTTAAGATTCCCACCCATCTCAACTTTCTTCTTCGTGTTGTGGGCACCAGATTTCATAAACTTGTTCCCAGTTTTGTCTGTTTCCAGATTATTCTGCATGAGATCAAAATACTCAGAATAGAAGTAGAATGGAAACTCACAAGAATTTCAAACCCAAAAGCATGCAAAAAAAATTGTAATTAATTCTCTTTATGACCATTGGTACTTCGCATAGAAAGTACACCGGTTAAGCTTTACATCATACATCATAATCATTATTACTTTTAATACCATCCTTTTGATTGATCTTGTCATAAATAATTTTGGTATCGATCTCATCATTAATCTTGATTGTTTTGTGCCATTTATAGCTAACATCACTTCTAACCCAAAGATAGCCAAACAGTCTACCACTTGGTTAGTTTCGCAGAAATGAGAGTTGTCAATTAATCACAAAAAGGGATTAAATTAATTATGTCGTCACATTTTGGAAGAAATTGCATTTAAACCTTTTAAATGATCTAAAAGAATTGGTCAAATCACTTTAGTTGAGTCAATTGATTATTATTTTGGAAACAATTCAAAATAGTTATGTTTGATTTAGCAACTTTCAAGTCAACTCAGATAGTTTCTAAAATAAATTATCAGTCTTAGGAGTTAATTGATTCTTCAAAGTTGAGTCTCAACCAATTAAATCAGTTGCACACAGATTGTGCTAGTTTGGGATCAATCTCAATCGTCAATCATTAATCAATCTCGTTTGTCCATTTTTGAGAGAATTTCTATATACCCAGGCCTTCATTCTTCTAAAGAGAAAATGATTGCAAATTAGAGAAACATTGTCGAGTTAATGATAGATTTGTTGTTAATTTATTATTGCTTGTCATAGTTCATTTAGTTTAATTTCATTTGTATGATCAAATAATAGGAATCTTAGTTTTATTTTCTTTAAAGATGGATTAATCTTATCTTAATATTGGATGAACATGCATTTAATTTTAGCTTATCTTTCAAAATCCTTCATTTAGATAGAGTTTATAGTCATTGGATTTTGCGACAATCTAAGAGAAAAATTCATACTACTATTTACTAGAAGGAAAAGAGTCACTTTGGTTGATTTGTGTTTCATAGTTTAATTTGTTTAATCAATCATGCAATGATTTGTTGAAGTGTTTGTGTTGTTAGATAAATCACATTTTTACACACACATTTCTGGTGCCCACCATGGGGTAGGACATTCATTCCTAACCTCACTATTGAATTAATTTTGCAAATCTTGAGATTATGTCTGTACTTTGATTATGTTTGCTCGTATGAGCATTATCAAAAAATAGTATGAGTGAATATGAATACTCGTATGGTAACTTGTAGATTATCGTATCAGGGTTTGTAGATTCTCATATAAGAATATGCCTTGGTTTTTGACAAAACAACAAGCTTTTACTGATTTTTTAGTTTTGATTTTTGGCTTTGCTGACGTTGACAAGTTGATTATTATCCATCTTTCTGGATTTTCTATAGCTTAACACAGTTTTGCAGGTCATTTCATCGAAGACATTGAGAAAACATCTAGACCTTTTATGTAGGATGCATGTCAGAGAGATAAAAATTGAGACTATTGATGTATTTCATGCAGGTTTCCTAAGGAGAAACAACCGAACTTTGTTTTTTCATTAATAATTTTCTAGGAACCTCGCATGCAAGACTTGTTAAAATGAACAAATATTTGATGTGTTTGAGAATAATGAAAAGGTGGGAAAGTATGCTCTTTTCTCCTTTGAGGGAAAATAAAAAATCTAGACCCTCCTAGCTTTTCTATTTTACTTCATTGCATACCTTTTAGATGGGCTTATCCAAGTTAGAAAAAGTACCGACCCTTAGAGAATGACCCATGTGAGCACGAGGTGTAAGCCACACCACTCCAACTCAGGTTACACAAAATTGCTTCTTGGGGCCAAATCCTCGAAATAAGGGTACCATTTGAGCTTATACTCAGCTCTCATCTAGCATATGGTAGGGCCCTAGAGGTCTCAATCATGTTTATGTGACAAATTATGCTAAGGTTCTTTGTGGGGCTATATGCCTAAATTGCGCTTGCGCAGATGCAGAGGATGTATTCGAATAGAGACCCTTACTAGACTCCATTTATTAGAATCTTACTCGGTTCACCTTCGAAAGTGGATAATATAAGTGCAAGGGAGATAGTAACTCCCCCAAGACACTCATCATATCGTTCCCCCATTAGCATTTAGAGTCGGATAATACAACATCATTAAACCCATTGCATGGTTGGTGGTGGTCATACTCTGATTAGCTATTGGGCGTGTACCTAAGTTAACAAGCAAGGATTTTATCACTAAGCCAATTGACCATAGGGTTTATAAAGCGATGTTATTATTGAGTCTTTTCATGTGTGTCTTTGTCATGCTTGTACACTTTGAACATTGAACAATCAAACCTTGAAATAAAACTAAAAAATGAATGGTAAAAATGGAAAACAAAACAAAAAATCTTAACAGTCAGTTGGCAAAAATCTAAAATTCTATCAGTTTTGTTAGTCCTCCCGATCTATTATGCAGTTTGCATAATCGAGTCTTTTTAGAACTTTGGTTAGATTTTGTCTTGTCTTCTGTAGTTCTAACTTCAGAACGGTGAGCTTGTCATAAGTCGATCCTCATTTTTTAGTCATAAATAGTGGGTAGTTTTATTTCTATTGTCATGAGTTCTGATTTGTTGATCTTGTCCTTTGATAGGTCCTTCCTCATCATCAATTTAGTCTTGTTTATCTGATGTCCTTTTTTGAGTTGTGAGTGCATAATTATCTAGCTTTTTAAACCTTAACTCAAATATGAGTCATTTGCATCTGCTTCTTAATTGGACGTTATCTTGTTGTCATCATCATCTATCTTGAACTTAATCAGCACATGAGTTTTTACTTCATCACCTGGTAGGCAATTAGTTGATTCATGCCTATAAAAACTAGAGGTTCTCTCAAAAAATCTCAGTAAAAAGAGAGACAACATCTTACACTTAAGAAAGCCCTCTTTTCATAGAACAACCATAAAATTCAAGCAAAGCAACCTCTCATTGAGATAGGTCATCTAACTCAAGAATTTCAGGAGAAAGACAAGGATGAGAAGGTTCTAGACATAGACATCATAGTTTTAGTTTTTGGGCTAATAATAGTGAGCACTCCTCGAGTGACTCTGAGCCCGATCAGGCTAGTATTACCAGATGTCAAAATGATAGATACTTTCTCAAGATGATGAAAACCATCATGGCTTGAGAGAAATAGCAATATTTCCTTAAGCTAGCATGACAAGGAGCCCAAATTCCTCCTCAATACAAATTTGAAGACATAATCTCTAAAGTGGAAGAAACTCCCTTGACTCTGGTAACAAAACAACTACAAGCCTTGCAAGCTAAATTGTGGAAAATGAAAAAGGAAAAAAGAGAAAACAACCATGAAGTATTCTCTAAACTCCATTTGTCCATTTCCTTTCGATAAAAACTTGTACTTACCTTCATTCCCACGTGGAGTTGAGATCCCAAAATTTGACAAGTATTATGTTCAATTTGATCCACAAGATCACGTTCGGGAATTTTGTACTCTATGCACAAAATTTAAGCATGAACACATGTACATCATGCATCTCTTTCCCTGGAGTCTTGCTGGTTAAGCTATTGATTGGTTTTCATAGTTACCCACGGGGATCAAAACTTTTGATAAACTAATTAATCAGTTTTTACAATAGTATTCATATAACATCCAATATCCCATGATAATGACTGATTTGTGCAATACCAAGCAACAAATGAGAGAACCTTTTCTGACTTTTCTTTAGTGATGGATGAAATTCTTTTCTTGATATCCATGCATCATACATGAATCTGAGAAGATGGATATATTTACTAATGCGCTGATCCCCGAGTTTAATTTCCCCATACAGATGCAAGATCTATCCACCTTTGACAAAATAGTGAAGAGTGCACTAAAAGTAGAAGACGCGCTTGTCAGAAAGGGAGAAATAACCCTTTACAAGGAAAAAAAAGTATGGTTCTAATTCAATGGACAAGAACAAGTATTAGAACAAAAATTTTTTTTTGGTAAATTATGGAGTAGTTGACCATGTTGCTCCTAAATCGAAACCGATAGTCTTCAATATAACAAGTGGCACAAAGGCCCTAAAATCTGATGAGAATACTAAAAAGGCTCCTTTCAAAGGGAAAATAAATCTCATGAAAAAGAAACCTTGGGCCAAACAGAAGCGTAAATTCACTCCTCTAGGTGAATCATACGAATCAATGCTCAAGGCTCTTTTGGCAAATAAACTGATCACATTGCCAAACAATTTTATGCCATACGAACCTGAGGTGAAACCAAAATGGTGGAGAAATAATTAATCTATTAATTAAATAGGAATAAGGGACACAATATTGAGAATTTTATGAGACTCAAGCATGAGATCCAAGATCTCATTGACAATGAAATAATTGTGGTCGACCATCATGCCACGAATGCTGATCATAAAGGGTTTAAAAATCCCTTGCTTGAATATGAGAAAGGGGAAACCTCCTAGCAAGGTTCTAGAATAAATCACACATTTAGAACCAATGATGACAACTTCATACATATGCTTGAGCCATTCCCTTCTGAATACTGCAATCTCATTATCGTCAAGAAAGATGAAAAAGAGTCTAGAGCGGCTAACAATGTGACCTGTGCACAAGCAAAGGTCACCCTAAGAGGATATGGACCTTCCAACCCTTTAGCATCTAGTAATCAATTATTTTCATCAAAACCTTCCACATCAACAAACAAACAACCAATTATAATCACGTCTAAGTCATAAAATTTGAAACAACTAGTTTCATCTCATGTTGCTGACTACAACATTGTCAAACAATTGAAAAGAACGAATGCTCAAATCTCAATTTTTGAACTACTCAAAATCTCTCCAACTCACAGAGAGATTCTAGATAAAGTCTTGTCAACTACCAATGTCCCTAAGGACTTGGACTTAGATCAGTTTCAATCCATGGTAGGTCACTTGACCTCACTCCACTATCTGTCATTTTCAGAAGAAGATGATAATTATTTGAGTCACCCTCATAATCTACCCCTAAATATTTAAGTCATGATCCAAAAGCATCATGTCAAATGAGTCTTGATAGATGGAGGCATAGGGTTGAACATTTGTACTTATAGTTTGATATAATAATTGGGCTTTTCAGAGCATGTCATTGATCCTAAGAAGAAGATAACAATAAAGGCATATGATCAGAAAGAGAGATCTTCTAAAGGTTTTGTATGTCTACCTATCGCAGTGGGTCCTATAGAAAGAGAGGTCATATGTCAGGTTCTGGATCTTCCACTAGCATACACCATTTTTTGGGAAGACCATGGATCCACGAGATGCAAGCTATCCCATCTACTTACCACTAGCACGTCAAGTTTCCTTTCAATGGTGTTGAAGTCACCATTCCTGTAGATGCCAGTTATGCTTGTAGTGCACTAAAATAGTTGGTTGATACTCTTATCCCACACAATAGAGAAGCTTCTACCTCTAAGGAAGCTAGAGAGATGATTAAATAAATGGAAAAGAAGTTCAAAATCAAAGAGATTGGGATGGGTGGACACATGACATAACCTATTTTGTCGCTAACATCTCTTCCCACATCACCAAAATATTATGGGAGACCTTAAGAAGAAATGAAGCCATCAACTACACCGGTCAAAGTAATCTATGATGGTATCTTTATTCAAGCAATTGTACCACTTGAAGATGAAAATGAAGAGAAAGCTATCTTGGAATGGTTGTACAGAGAACCTGAAGGTAAAGAGGATAAAAATTGTGAGATCTCTCTTGATAAGTATGGCAAGGGATATGAGTTGGTTTGATGTATGGGTTATTCAGGGAAAGGGATTATAGGGTCTAATCAAAATGGTCTCATATAACACATAGAACTCAAGTACATAAGTTCTAAAGATACAACTGGATTAGGCTTCTTATCAACTAAGGAAGTGTGAAATAATGACACACCCCCTGTAAATGGTATGAATCTAAAGAGGAGGATGAATATCCTTATCCTATTCCCATGTGTTTTCTATCTCTTCTTGATAGGGATGAAGAAAAATATTCCTAGATCAACGCTACTGAACAACCGATGATTCCTTATAAAATAGAGGCTTCAACCTCTCAGAAAAGTACTGATACAGAGGACTGAGACATGACCATAGAAATTTTTTTGGGAAGGACCCATCCTAATTGGTGTCAAAGGGTAGAGCTTACTCATGTCTTAGACACAGTGGACCAAAATGAAACAAACTCTCATGAGTATGAATTTGAAAGTTTATCTGAAGAAACTGTGGATAAGGAGGTCAACACAATGCAATAATATATAACCAAATTTGAGGTCGGTGAAAGCTCAAGGATTAGGTCTGACGAGTTATATCCTCATATCTTTGACATGGGCTTCAATGATGCTGTTAGTACCCCACTAATCTAAACACATCTATATAGGGTAATAATTTAGAACTCTACTTAACAGTCAAAGTCAATGATGAACATACTATGAACACCCTAGAACCTGTTGAATCCTTGCCACTCATACATCCTAAACTTATTGATTGTGATTTGCAATAAAAACCCATGAACATGCCTACATTTCCCAATGAGTATGCATTATCCTGCTATCTTAATGTTGTTGAACCAGTCACATCTTCCACCAGTGAACTGAGTGTGAACATGACTGAAGCAGATATCAAGTACCTCAGTCAGAAAATAAAAATGAAAAGAAACAAACATTCTGAAGGCGAAAACCACATTGTGGTAGTTTCAAAACAAAAAATAGTAAAAATAAAAGATGCATCCAATGGTGAAAACCTCTTTGAGGTGTTGAAGGATGGGGTACTTGATATCTTTCCGAGTCACTTCCAGGAGTGATCATCAGTGTTGATAGAACCAACACAAACTGTGAATGTTGGAACTGAAGAACATCCACATATAATCCATCTGGAACAATCACTATCAGTCGAGGAGTTGAAAGAGTTCACTCAATTATTTAAAAAAAAAAGATCAATTTTGCATGGACCTAATTAGACATGCCAGGGTTGGATCTGTATCTCATAATGCACCATCTCTCGATTGCACTTAGAGTCAAACAAGTTTAAGAAAAAATAATAAAGATGCACCCTCATTTTTCTCTACTTATAAAATATGAGTTCAAAAAATTTCTTGAAAAGCTAGATTCATCAGAGCATTTGACTATGCAGAATGGATCTCCAACATTGTGCATGTATCAAAATTAGATAAGTCTATTTGAGTATGCTTTAATTTTAGAGATCTTAACAGGGAATGTCCCAAAGATGACTTCCCTTTTCCCAATATCAATATGATTATTGATATGACATACAGATACAAAATGTACTCATTAATGGATGGCTTCTCAAGGTACAACCAAATCAAAATTTCTCCTGAAGATCAAGTGAAAAAAACATTCACATGTGCCTGGGGTACCTTCTGTTGGAATGTAATGTTATTCAATTTGAATAATGTAGGTGCTACATACTAGAGAGCTGTAAACCATCTTCCATGACATGATACACAAGAACATGGAAGGCTATGTGGATGATACAATACTAAAAACCATAAAAATATCCACACATCTGAAAGATTTGGGTAAGATTCTAGACATAATGGAACATTTCAAACTAAGTTTGAACTTGAAGAAATGTGCATTTGGTGTGACATCTGGTAAAATGTTAGGATACATTGTCTCTATAAAGGGTATTGAGGTGGATCTGGAAAAGGTACAAGAAATCATGGAGATGCAACCACCAAAGAACATCAACTAAGTAAGAACACTCTGCGGGAGGATTCAGTCAATTAGAAGATTCATCTCACAGCTGGCCAACAAGGCACAACCATTCACGAAAACATTAGGAAAATGAGTGACGTATCAATGGGATGAAACATGTGACAATAAATTTAACCAAATCAAAGAATATTTTGCAAATACACCAATCCTGATGTCTCCAATAGAGGGTAAGCCATTAATTCTGTACATCTCAGCTACTACAACATCACTGGGAACACTCCTTGCACAAAAGGATGAGAACAATAAAGAATGAGTTATTTACTACATCAGTAAAACTTTGGTCTTATATGAGATGAAATACTCAGTGATTGAGAAGGCTTGTATAGTAGTTGTGCTTATATCACAAAAATTAAGGCATTATATGTTGGCACACTTTGTCAAATTGGTTGCAAAGATTGACCCCTTGAAAGACCTTTTGAGAAAAGCTACCTTGAGTGGTAGGTTAGCTAAATGGGTCATGATCCTCAGTGAGTTTAACATTGAGTATTTTGAATGAAAGACTATCAAAGGGAAAACCATTGCAGATCAGTTGGCTGAATCCCCACTACAAGATGATCAACCTATCAACGTTGAGTTTATAGATGGATCCATTATGCACATCACTCATAGATCCTGGAAGATGTTCTTTGAAGACTCTTTCACTCAACAAGGCTCACATGCAGGTGTGTTATTCATCACTCCTCAAAGTTAATCTATTCCTAAGGCGTACAAGCTCCAATTTCCTTGTACAAACAACATTGTTGAATATGAAGCCTTAGTGAATGTAATGAAATTGGCTATTGAATGGAACATTTCTGAGTTGCATATTCATGGTGACTCTCAACTGGTAATCAAAAAAATCAATGATGTCTATCCAAAAAGGGATGATAAACTCATACTCTACAAAATAATGGTTGATGATTTTAAAAAATAATTCACTTTCAAACTGTACACCTCCTTCAATCGTGATCCATGATTCCCAAGCTTTCCAAAGGCAAGGGTTAGTAGCAAAGGTTTTACAAATGATATAAATCCAATACCCAAGGCTACCAATAATGAATAAATTGAAACTAATCAATAAAATATACAAGAAATGAAAGGAAAACAAATGTATGCAAACCCCAAAGTGCTTGAAGCTTCTATTGTCTCTCTCTACTCCTTCTGAAATGCTATTTTTGATGCTTAGTATTGGTGTGGGAAGCGTCTATGAATTGAGAAGCATCGAGAATTTTCTAATTGAAATGGGTGTGTGATCACAAGATGGCTTGAATGCTAGAACCAAATTGACATAGTAATGGTGCACAAGAGCTTTAAATCCTGGATCCCTCAAATGGTTATGAAGTGTTCACTATATAGGAATTGAGGATGATATGAACGGTTGAGATCAATCCCAGAGATAGGGAGATGAATGGTTAAGATCAAAAGGAACGGGAGAAGCCATCAGTAAACTCCACCTCTTCATTTGGTAAAGATGAGATAGAGTTTGGTTGACTGAAGAGATAATTGTGAGTTACCTTTTTGAACTGAAGAGGTGGGTGGAGCTACCCATGTGGACTGGAGAGATATGTGGAGTAACCCATGTGATTTGATTGGAGTTATCTCTTTGAAGATAAATGAATATTTAATTCATTTATTTAATTAAAGTTTTCAACATGTGAGATAATTGAATTCTTTTTGATTTAGAATTACTTTA
>MU225466.1:107234-122038 GCA_018584345.1 Thuja plicata | reverse complement strand
TTAAATTAATTTAATTGGAAGAATTTAATTAGTAAGTTTAAATATTTGAATTTAAACTATAGGAAATTTAATTTAATTAATTAATTAATGGTAATTAATCAATTAAAGTTAATTAATTAAATAAAATCAATTATTTAATTAATTTTGGGAATTTGATTAGATGATTTGGGGAATGATTTTAGAAGAAAATAGATGATTGATTAACGATTAAAAAAAACATTAATTAATAGTTGAAAATTAGTGTTTTTAATGTAAAGTCGCAAGCCTGTCCATTTTTGGGTGTCTACACAAATATTTCAACAGATTTAGAGGATAAAAAATAGAGTTTCCAATACAATGAATACACTAGCCTCCTTACCACAACAAGGAGAAGACTTCAATTATGAGTTCTTGGTGGAAGAGCTCCATTACCTAGCATACAACTCCCCTGAGTCGCGGATGATCTGTTCTGTCATTGGACAAAAATCATCCCGCTACCAATATTTTAATTCTTACCTATGCCATTAGGTCATCCCTGATGAGCTAATCCGCAATGAAAATGACACTTGATCTACAATGCCTCACAATACGTTCTCATAGAAAACACATTGTATAGGCGAGGAATAGATGGTACTTTTATTTGGTGTCTAGAAAAGGAAGAGTCCACACATATGTTATCTGAGGTCCACAAAGGTATTTATGGTTCTCACTCTAATGGTCTGACTCTAGCTCAAAAACTGTTGAGAGTTGGTTACTATTGGCCAAACATGGAGAAAGAAGCAATATGATACTCCAAAGTTTGTAAGAAATGTTAGCAATGGGCATTTGACCTCATCCGACAGATATATCTATCCTCTTCAAATGAACATATGTTCATAATAACAACCACAAAATACTTCACTAAGTGGGTTGAAGTAGTCCCACTCAAAAAATCAACAGGAAAATAGGTGGTCCTATTTATTTTGAACTACATAATCTGACGATATGGTATCACTTCATCCATTATAACTCATAATGGAGGGCAATTTAAGAATAGTGATATAACCAAACTCTATGATAAGTTCAGAATCAAACAACACTATTCTTCTATCTATTATCCACAAGGAAATGGGAAAGATGAGGCCTCAAATAAGAATCTATTGAAAATATTGCATCACACTATGAACAATTCTGATAAGGATTGACATCTACAACTCAATCCTGCATTATGGGCCTACAAAACAAGCATTAGAACACCCACTAGAGAAACACCTTTTTCTCTTGTATATGGAACAAAAGAGGTCCTACCCATAGAGGTAGAGATAACATCTCCGAGGGTTTCTTTACATAGTCTAATAATAGATGAAGACCATTGAGTCTCAAGACTGCAAGAGCTAGAACTTCTGGATGAGCGTCAATAAGTGGCGTTTGATCATCTCTGAGCATGTTAGAAGTGAATGTCAAGAGGATACAAAAAAAATGTCAAACCTAGTGAGCTTTAGGTTGGTGACCTAGTGTTGAGAGAAATCCCCACAATCAATCATATTAAGAACAAAAGGGGAAGTTAAAACCTAACTGGTTGGGCCCCTACATAACCACTTCAAAATCTGGCTCTGGAGCCTATTGACTCTCTACATTAGAAGGAGAATAGCTCTGGGAGCCCATCAAAACTCTCCACCTGAA
Source organism: Thuja plicata (assembly GCA_018584345.1). Taxonomy (NCBI): domain Eukaryota; kingdom Viridiplantae; phylum Streptophyta; class Pinopsida; order Cupressales; family Cupressaceae; genus Thuja; species Thuja plicata. The sequence continues at coordinate 120,397 of MU225466.1, read as the reverse complement.
GAAATTCTACACCTGAGAATTCTCCGTATCCAACAGCATGTACATATCTATATTTTCCTAAAAAAAGATAGAAAAAGTGAAAAATGTCTTGAAGAAAAGCTAAAAATAAAAAAAAGTCCTGAAAAAATGATCATCATGGTGAAAAACTAGTAAATAGGCACCTTGATAAATCAACAAAAAAATTAAAAAAAAAGTGAAAAAGAAAGAAAAAAGTGCCTTGGTGAAAACTTGGTAAACAAGCGCCTTGGTAGCAAAAACAAAATCTCTGTCAAGTAGGTGAAAACTTGGTAAACACACACCTCTTGTACTCAAGCACTCCATCTATCAACGCAAATCTTGGAATCCTTCATGATTTCATGCCATTTTCTTTATTTTGTACATAGCTTTTAGTCACTTTCATGACACATTGGTTCTGCTGAAAACCTTCTTTGCTTGAAACTGATCAAATTCATAGTTTGGGGGCAATTGAATCGGTTTTGTCCCAACAATCTAAGTCAACTTAGTTGTTTGGGAATTGGCTTTGTCCAAGCTATCTAAGTCAAGTTGGTTTTTTGATACAATGCCATCTTGGATTGGAGTCCATTTTTAACTTATTCATAGGATATTGCTTGTTACTACGGGGAAAGCACCCCAATTTGATTAATCTGATGAACCGAACCAGATTTGGTATCTTAGTCCTTATTGATGAACAATTTGTCATTGACACAATGGTTTTTCTCAACACCCTAATCAAAATTTTTTCTTAACACTACTTACTTGGACACATCTATGTTTCTCAACACACATTGGATAACACAATATGAACCTTAATATTTACTTAATAACACTCAAGCACACAACTGTGTTTATCAACATGATACACTCACAAGAACGATGGTGTTTCTCAACACCCTACATAAACAAACATATAACGCTCACAAACTTGCTGAAGGTATGTTGAACATTTTCTTGGATGTTGTCTATTATCAATGATTTTCGCTCATCTTTTCTTTGATTGTTGCTTGTTGGTGTGGTACGAATGATCCTGCAATGTAAAAATAAACTAGGTGTCTGTGATAAGAGCTTCCACATTAAGGTGGAAAAGCCTCACATACCTTGACTCCATTTACTTGCATGCCAAGGTGAGGTTAGAACTATCTCCTTGACTATTATTAATCTATTTGTTTATGCAAGGTCGCACTCATGGTTATCTCAGCTTTGTATGCCTTGATATAGGTGTATCCTTGCAACATCAACTGGAAATAATGTTCAGGTCATATTGGCTTTAATACCTCAATACTTACAGTAGTTTCCCACATTTTATCTGATGAACATGATATTCATATTCTTATGGTCTCAGTGGCACTAGTAAGGGTTGTATTGACTCCAATATCCCAAACGCTCAGTGATGAAAATAGAAAAACAAAAATCCAATGGCTAAGTCCTAGGTTGCATTCATGTTAGCTTTTACATTGTAGTTCGATAGTGTGATCACATTGCAACATTATCTCTCTAGTGAAGGGTGAGGCCTGATTTCAAGTGATCATCATCTTCTCTCTCATCAAGCGGTCAACTACGTGTCATCAGCAACATGATTGAGTACCTGTATATTGGCAAAACAATTTCCTACAGGAGATGTTAGAAGCATTGCATATTCATTGCACATCATATAGGAAACATTGCATATCCATTGCACATCATATAGGAAACATTTCATATCCATTGCATAATCATTTTCATATATATATATATATATATATATATATATATATATATATATATATATATATATATGCATCAAAAAAGAAATCAAAAACATCATAAATGCATTGCATCATCATAAGTAACATCATATCCATCCATTTGAAAATAAAATAACCATTGCATGTGCATCTACATAGTCATCCATAACATAATCCATTTGTATAATACATGAGAATAATCATCACAAATCATAACACATACATGATGATAAAAGAAAGTGCATCCATATAGAGCATCATAGGAAATAAAAGCATCTCATAAACATCTCATAGCATCAATAAACAAAAGTATGATGAGATCAAATCATATGTATCTATATATATAATCAAATGTCATGGGGTACATAAAAATCTCAAAATATACAACGGGCATCAGAGCAAGTCATCGTACACAAGGCCAAAAATGGGTACAAAATCTAGAAGTATCAATGATGTCAAGCAACAGAGGCTAGCTCTTATGTGAGGCCTACCCCAATTTGACATAATCTTAGCACTATTTCTCATTTATATGTTCTCCTATCGATACTTATTTTTCTATAGTTGGACTATTGGATACATGTATTACTTTATGAATTTGTTGAAACCTTTTATTGTATACAACTCTTGATTATGTAATCATGGAATCTATTAGATACTTTGTCTAAGTGATGCAGATTTCCATTTAGGACTTAGTTTTGATGGATTAGAATATTGGATTAGTAAGTGGATGTTAGATAATATCAGTATGCAAATTTATAAGAGTTATGTTTATACATGTAGAATAAATGGATATATTGTTAAGTTCAATGAATCTCTGATGCAAGTGTGAGTGAATGTGTGTTCAAATTACATTATGTATTCTATTATTTTTATGTTGATTTATTGGACCTACTGATGTGTACAATGAGTGTGCATGAAATTTGACCATGGTACTAATAGGGGATTCAAGAATGAACCCATGTGAAAATTGTGATGGTAAAGCTCTGTCTATAAAAAGAGACACAGACCTCGTTGTATAGTATTTTATTTGTAAAAGTATGATGCACGAATGTATTCAATTTAATTTAAGTAAATGTGTAAATAAGTCATGCCATATGTCATTTTGTTGTGTCACTTGACACATGTGTACCTTGTGTGTTGGCATGACTAGTGAATGTGACTAGCATAGGCTTAACTTTATCTAGGAGTTACCTAGTATAGTCCTAATGCTTACCCTAAGGTTTAGGAAGATAAGATTGAGTCAAGGAAGATAAGGATGAGTCAAGAGAGATTTGATTGAGTCTTGAGGGATGAATTTTAGAGGGTTAACCTTGGGTGGAGTTTAGGAGGGTCATTTGGACTCTTAGGGAGTAACTAGGGTCAGAACTAACTACCCCACTTGGTACCTTAGGGGTTAGGGGTCATTTTCAGACCATTAAGAGTCTTCAAACTCATTTATGACTCCCCTAAAGTCACCATTTTGGGAAGTGACGAAATTGAAGAGTTGTAAGACTTTGGTTAAGCCATCCTTTCTTTCCTTGAAATGATTTAACTCCATTTATGGAGAAGGCAAGTGGGGAGAGTAGATGGATTAGGGTCTCTTATCCATTTATGACTCCTGATATTTTAGGAAGAATGCCTATTTAAGGAAGGGTTTAGAGGGAGTTTGGATACACACCCACTCTCTAGTTTTAGAGATAGAATAATTTTTTGTAGGAGTAAGTCTTGAGAGAAGGAGGAAGGATGAGAAGGAGAAGCTCTTCACAAACCACCTTGCATTTTCCATAGCTAGGATTTGAGGTGAGTTTTTTGATTAGCATAGTTAGAGTAGTCTTTGCTTACATTTGAACTTAGCTTGAGAAATATATGAATGGAGTTTATGTTATTATTTTCAGCTTCATGGGTTTTCATGGAGTTTATGTGTTGAGTCTTGTATTTTATTTTGTAATTGTTTGTATATGGGGTTCTTCAAAGGATATTCACCCTTGGGAGGTTTGGGTAACCTTAATGGGGTGAAATTTAGTGATCTACCCAAGTAGTGTAGAGTCTCCCGTGTGTGAAGGGATGTACATGGGTATATGGGTGCCCATGATGCCAAGAATCCCCAATGGAATGTGGGGTTCATAAGAAAAATTGGAAGGATTGAAGCCATGACTTTTTTTTTTGTGAAAGAAAGATAAATTTACTCCAGTTGCCATCGTAGGGCTTGGAGGAGAAGGGTAGAAATTTGTTCACGAGTCCATGTGTGGCCATGGAACAAGATTAAGATATGGTACATAGGAATGTTGAGCCCATGTGTGGCCTATTCCTAGTATATGCATTTGTATTATTGGCTTTCTCCTCTTGTGGTAGTCCTCTTTCACCCCTTTATTTAAGGTCTTTTGGAGACCTATGTATATCCTTGGGTAATGGGTATTTTCTTGTGTTCCTATTTTTAGATTTATGGTTATGTGTATGTATCCTGGTTCAGTTCTGGATCCCCTAGGTCGGGGGTGACCTTGCAAAGGCATAGGTTGGGAGGTGGGCATCCATGGTCAACCTTGATGTTCTTGTAGGTTCAGAGAAAGCTTCTAAAATTTTGGTCAAAGTCTTGGTGTCTTGGACGAAATTTCTACCTCAAAGTCTTTTTCTGTTCAAGTTTCTTCCTTGTAAATTTTGAAAGGGTTTTGGAAATTATAACCTTCTTGTTTTGAAGACACTTGTAAAATTGAAGTATGTTCATTTCTATTAATAAAATAAGTATTTGGACCCTTATTTAAAATGATGGTTATTCCAAAATGAAATTTATGATTGTTTTACTAAATATAGTGGAAAATCAAATCTTATAGACTATAACTTTATATGTCATTGCAAATTTAGAATAAACTTTCATTTTTTTTTAAATCTGTGAAATTTGTTAAGGTGTAAAAATAATTTATCCTTTATAGTTAATATTACATGTTTAAAGGAAATATATGATCAATAGATTAAGGTTTAAGTGCCCAAAATTTGGGGCATGACACTTGGTATCAGAGCTCAGCATTCCACTCTAGGGCCTTGAGTTCACTATGCTTAGTCTATGTATGTAAGCGTTAATCCTATGTGTTGATCTTTGAGACTCTCAGTTATGGTTTCTCCTTATAGAAAATAAAGTGAGGTTTTTTTTGTGTTGAGTTATATTGGTAAAAATAATAAGTTTTAGGACTTTATCTCTTATGTATGTGTGTGAGGCTTCCTGGTTGTGCTTACTTTCTCCCTAAAATATAATGGTTAGAATTTTTTTTTTCTGAAGTCTTAAAAAAAAAATAGTGTACCTATGATTTGTGTTATTGTGTTTGCTTGAAATTTGAAAGGAATGGAAATTGTACTTTCCCCTGGTTGTAAGGTACATGCATTCTGAAAGGATTGTAATGAATACTTGTCATTTAATAAGAAATTGAAGCTAGATTTTCTTTAAATCCCTATTGTTAAAAATAATAATTTTTTTTTTTTGTCTTTAAGCTATTTGGTTAATGGATTATTTAGGGAAGTATGAAGACATCTTTACTTTTATGGCTTAGATAATGATGTTAGACCATTAAATTTATCATTGATTCAGTTTGTGGTTTATAAGTATAGATCAAAGGAAATGACTACTCCTTCCATAGTTGAAGTCTCTACTTCTTAGTCTTCTAAAATAGAAATGAATTTATGTCTCAAATAAAGTGCATACCCCTTAGTTGAAGGATTTAATAAATAGTTTTATTAAAAAGAAACATTCCACCTTATTGCAAACTCAATTAGTGTAAGATTGCTTCCTATTACAACAAGGTTAAAATACTAATAACCAAACCCTTTTAAGGTAATAAATCCCTTAAAAATGTATTCTTTGGAGAATTAATTTATCCTAAAGTTTCTATAGAATTAATCAAATTTTATCTTACATATAACCCATAAAACAATGTTTCTTTTATATATATATATCTATAGTTGCAAGTGATAAAATCTCAAAGTCACCTTTATTAATAATCTTATTGTTATTTTTATAAAGAAACTTGCTTAATCCATATTAATCATAGCAGTCTTATGGTTAGCGTAATTAACTGATTATATATATATATATATAAAATTTAAATATTATAATTAAAAATATAGAAGTGTATAAAAGAATATGTTAAACCTTTGCTCTTTATATATATATGTATTGATTGGTAACATTATTTTGTATTAATAATAAAAGAGGGATTACATTCAAAAGCTAATTTTCATAGTTGGCTACTGTATTACAAACATAATACTTCCCTACCCCCATAAAAACCTATACATATAGTCATTTTACAAAGCTAAAAGGCATTAACACCCAACCCAAAGAGACAAAAAACATCCACCATATTCGCGATCACAAAACACACCAGCTTCCCCAACCTTCATGCCTATTCTTTAAACCATTGTGCTATCTCCTCCCTCAAGAAATTGGGAATGGCATTGTCATCCTGCGTTGATCTTGATATGCCAGAGGGGCTAGCACCTTGCAAGCTTCCCATTCCTCTTTTGTCCATCATTTTCTGCACCTTTCTTTCTCTGATGTCGCAGTGGCTGGCCCAGTGCAGTTACACTCTTCCGTGGTGTCGATTTCATGAAGCCCTTCCTTCCTTCACTCTTCTCCCATATTTTCTCCTGCAGATATGAAATGATCTACTTCTAGCCCTTCTCCGCCCGTGGTATGTGCACCCCTTGTGGGTTCGAAGCTGACCAGACAACCGGAGGCTGAATGGATGTGTCCCCGCCTCCAATTCTCCTCCATGGCTCAAGCCCCATTTCCAGTCCTTCCCCCAACACCACTCTGTCAACAATTTCTTCCAAAACCAACAACCATTGTGGGTCAACACACGCCTCCTCTACCCTGAGGACCTCCGCCTTGGTCTCTCCCACGGACAGTGCTAGTGCTACAAAGAGTGAGGCCACATCCAGGTTGGAGCGACGCCTCCAATATGAATCCAAATACTCCATCCCAAAAATTTGGTGAATGCCATCCGTGAAATCCACAACATCAAACATGAAGATGTTCTTCAATCTCCTTGGCATGATCTTGCCCTCATACGCTTGCGTTTGGCCTTCAGACTCTAGCACAAAGTTGGCCTCCATTTTCTCCTCTACACTCAAAACCATGCAGATTTCTCTCCTTCCCCTGCATAAATTTACCTTCTTCGAACAATGTGGAAGAAACTCATTCATCGAGTATCAATTAATGAGTGCAAAGTTTTTCACATGTTAAGACATGAAATAAACTTGAGTGCCATCAGGCGTGCTGGCAGATTAATACTCCTTTGTACCTTCAGTTTGGTGTTTTAAGTGGGGTATTAAGTTTATCTTCCTCTTCTAATCTAGTTCAAGACTCCTAAAGTCTTCATGTATTTCAAATTGAGTCCCAAAATCTGCATTTGCCCCCATATTAGCTAGTTTAATGGCCACGTTGTTCGCTTCTCGGTAAACATGGGATACCTTGAAGTCTTAAAACTCTTGTAACAAGCCCCGAATCTATTGTATGTGTTTTTCAAGGTGCCACACTACCATTTTCCCTCTTGATATTCCATTGGTTATTATTTTTGAGTCTCCTTCAAGGTGCACTCTGTGAATTCCCAATTTGTCTCCTAAGACTAAAGCCTCTTTAGTCGCTGCACATTCAGCCACATTATTCATATCATCCTTCAAGCGTTTGGCTATAAAGGAAAGAATATTGCCCTAACAATCTCTTGCAATACATCCGCATCCAGAGATCCTCGGGTTTCCCTGAGCAACACCATCGAAGTTGATTTTCACCTATCCTTCCTCTGGTGGTTGCCAATAAACCTTCTTTCTTTTCAGCTTAAGATTATCCCTACAAGGCCCATTAATAGGCTATATATATATATTTCAAGGTAGAGCATTTTTGTTAAAGGAAAAACATATAATATATATTCATTTTAAATAAAATGAAATATTTTAAACAAAAAAGAAAAAAAAAGAAAACAATAATAAATTTTTTTGTTTGTTATGAGATAGGATCGGGGTGGCCTGAGCCCTAACCCCGAACCCTCCCTCTATTTTTTGGAGCAAAGGTGTGGGGAGGGTGGCCTCACCCACCCTTGGGCGGCCACATTTGTGTTGGCAGAGCGTCGGCTAGCCACAGGGGGAGATGGTGACCACCTCCGCTACACCCTACCCTCTAATCTCGTCGACCGCTGCTCTTCACCCTGTTAGGTGTTGGTGGCCCCGCTGCTCGCTACTCGCCTCTCTACTCCCTTCTCTAAGTTTAATCACTATGCCACCACCACTGGTTACGACCACCTTTGCTCTGAGCTCCCACCTTACCCTCTAGCTTTGCTCTGTGCTCCACCTCTCGTGCCCCTCCGCGGCCGATAGAGCTACCTCTCCACCACTCAGGCCCCTGCGCAGATTTAAACGCTGGTGCCCTGCGACAAGGAAATCGCCACTGTCGCCTTTGATTTATCTACTCCGCTGCCTCGGATCCTTTGATCCCCACTCCCCCTCTGCAATCCAGCGCAGTCTCCTGACCACTTTCACCGCCCTCTGGTTCAATCTCATCCTTGCTTGAAAGATGGGCAAGGGTTACGAAACCCTAACCCTAGCCCAATCTTCCCTAACAAAGAACTCAATAAAATAATACATATAAGCAGAGTTCACTTTGAAAAATAACAATAAGAGAAAATGTTTAATTATAAGTTGTTAAATTTAAGATTTGATTGTAGGATCCCAAATTTTAATTCAATTCACCTTTTAGTTGTTATTGTTGACTTTATAAACTAGAAGTTTCTATATTAATGTCCTTTTCAAATATTTAAGTAATTTGTTAAATTAGGTTCATTTGTTAAATAACTTTGAAACAAATCAAATACAGTAAGATTCCAAGTTAGTATGTTAGAATTATTTCAAATAAGTCATGTAATTGGAAAGGAAAAATATGTGTATAGAAGGTTAGTATTTATAAATTTTTATATTTAAAATCTAATATTAGATTTGATTTTAGAATCACATGGATTCCAAACAAATTTTCTATAGCAATAAATATCCATTTTTTTATGACTTTAGAGATAGAATTTTCTAGAAGTTTTAATTACTTAAATAAATTAATATCTAATTAGTTTATAAATTAGAATTTTATAGAGATTTAATAAAAGATAGATTTCTTATGGATCTCAACTTAATCTATTTGAATGTTAGTTGATAGTGTTAACTTTTTACTAGATGAATCAAAATTAAGTTAAATAAAAATGAAATTAAAATATGGTTAAATTTTGAACTAGTTTTATAAATGGATTGGAAAGTTTTAGTTATAGTATTTTAGAGAGTGTTCCAGAAGTTTTGTTTAGTCTATTAAACTGATTTAATAATTTAAATATTTATTAGATTACATTTGATTAAATATTAGATTTGAAGTTTTTTTTATTTATTAAATTCGTGAGTTTGAAATTTAGCTATTTAAGTTTTAAATTTCTCTAAGTAAATGATTAAATCATAGATTTAAGTTTGATTTAATTTATGGAATTAAAGTCGCTATTTGGAAACAATAGTGTAACATAATTTTACTAAAGAGTTAATTTTTAGGTAAGATTAATGAGTTTTAAGTTAACTCATTTTTTTAAGCAACGTCTAAATCTAATTAGATAAGTAAAATATTCAATAAATGTTGATTTAATTATCTTTAATGACATTTTAAAGATGGTTTATTTATATGATTTAGATTTGATTTGTTTTAGATTTAAAATTTTATCTATTGTAAAACATAGTTGTAATTGTTGACTTATTAGTTAGAAGATTCTATGTGTTTTCTATATTAGTTCTTAATTAAAAAGTTGAATTGTTGGGCAAATAATTGTAATAATAGGTTATTATAAGATTGTAAATAATCTATATTTTTTATATATAAATTTAATTATTAAAGTATATTTTAGTAGCACATTATTTAAATAATCTAATTGGATTAGCAGTTAAATAATTTATATTAAAGTTTAATTATTTTCTAAAGGAAGATTTGATTTTGTTTATGTTAGATTTGATATGGATTTCAAATTTTTTGCAATGTGATGTTTAGTTGCTTTTGTTGACTTTAAAATTAGTAATTTCTAGAAGGGTTTTATATTGGAATCAAGATTAATTGTAATTGGAATTAAATAAGTTTATATTTGAATTTAGGAATTCATGAGTTAGATTTAAGTGGGAATTAATATTTAAAAAAAAAAAAAGAAGTTTTGATTTCCTTTTTGATTAGATTTTGATGGATTCTAAATTTTAATAAGTTAGTTTTCATAGTTGTCTAATTTTGACTTTTAGTTTCATTTCTAGAAAGTTTCGTGCTAATAAGAGTTTAAGTATTAAAAAAAAAAAAAAAAGATAGGATAGGAATCTAAGTGGAATTAAACTTGTTTTAGGAATTATGTTTACCTTGCTATATAGGAAGTTGATACTTTCAACTCTATGGGTAAATATTCGACTTTTTTTTGGATTATAAAGTATCCTTTTAAAATAAATTTTATAGACTTTTATAAAGTTTGTATCTATCCTAGTCTCAATGGGTTTATTGATTAATTTATTTTGTGCATACGACCATAAATAAAGCTTGTTAGTTATATAGAGTAAGGAATAAAATTGAGTTATAAAAGTGATTAAAAGTTTAATTAGATTTATATTATTTTGGAGTAAGCGTTGTGAGGAGATTGATTGTTTAAATTTTGAACATTATTAATTATTTTATTTTCAAATTTAACTATTGCTTAAACTAGGGGAGCTTATTGATATTAATACAAGGGGTATAATTTTGAGTATATAGTTGATCAAGAAAACTAACTATTTTAGTAATATTTGTTAATTAGTTAGAATATAAAGTTCTCCTTTAGATTGTCTTATCATATTGGATTTAATTGATTCATATTATCTTAAACTAAATTCCATCATAGGTTATCCTAAGGTTTACTGATGCATAAATCTAAGTGTTCATGATATTAAAGATAATTTAGTATAGATGATATTTATCAATTTAGTTTTTTTGGAAACTTCCTTAGACCTATCCAAGGTTCTAAAACTCGTACCTAGGTACTTCTCTAGTAGAAAACTAAGGTCATGTGTATGTGTATGCATCAATAACATTAGTCACCCTAATTATCTCATAGTCGATAATTTAGTAAACAATATGATTTTATGTTAGGGTCATACACACTTCCTAATCGACTAGTGAGGCATAAGTTCTTTTGAGAATGTTTGGTCATGATATTTAGTGCACCTTGGACGCAAGGTGTCGTGTAGCTTCTAATTCCTTCTTGTGGCTAAGTGTTAGTCACTATGTATATGTGATTTGATTTAGTTTTATTTTCAGCTTTGATAAACTTGGAAGTGATAAAGGGCTAGATGAATTCTTTTTTGTTTTCTTGCAATCATCTAGTCACCAATTTTTTTATATCTATGGTTCTAGTTCACAATTATATTCTTTTGGATTTTTATATCTTTTAAGATTTGACTTTGAAATTTGTGAACCTTGATTTGAAGTTTCTATGATTTTTTTGGTGGCTAGGATGTGTGTTTTATGTTGCTAGTCTCATGTTGTGAAGTAATGTTCTCTATCTTGTTCAAATGGAATATGTATAGAATGTTTAAGGGAGTAGGTTGTGAAGAACATACCATTATCATTCTTAAAATCATATTTTTCTTGAGACGTGACTTATCAGTTAAGAATGGATCAAAGTAAATTAACGAGCATATAGTTATGAATATTAGGTATGCATTGCATAAAATAATTAACAGTGATCAATATGCTTAATGTAAGTTTTGATACTATGAGTATGCAGTATAGATGAGATCACAACCCCTCACCTCTTTGATGAAATCCAAGAGGATGTTCATGCCTAGAGGGGGAGGATGTGAGGCCTACCCCTGTCTGACATAATCTTAGCACTATTTCTCATTTATATGTTCTCCTGTTGATACTGATTTTGCTATAGTTGGACTATTGGGATACATGTATTAATTTATGAATTTGTTGAAAACTTTGCTTGTATACAACACCTGATTATGTAATTGGGGAATCTATTAGATACTTTGTCCGAGTGATGCAAATTTCCGTTTAGGAATTAGTTTTGATGGTTTAGAATATTGGATTAGTAAGTGGATGTTAGGTAATATCAGTATGCAGATTTATTAAGAGTTATGTTTATACATGTAGAATAGATGGAGATATTGTTAAGTTCAATGAATCTTTGATGCAAGTGTGAGTGAATGTGTGTTCAACTTACATTATGTATTATATTATTTTTATGTTGATTTATTGGACCTACTGATGTGTGCAATGAGTGTGCAGGAAAGTTGACCATGGTACTAATTGGGGATTCAAGAATGAACCTATGTGAAAATCGTGATGCTAAGGCTCTATCTATAAAAAGAGACATGGACCTCGTTGTATAGTATTTTATTCGTAAAAGTATGATGCATGAATGTATTCAATTTAATTTAAGTAAATGTGTAAATAAGTCATGCCATATGTCATTTTGTTGTGTCACTTGACACATGTGTACCTTGTGTGTTGGCATGACTAGTGAATTTGACTAGCATAGGCTTAAATTTACCCAAGAGTTACCTAGTATAGTCCCAATGCTTACCCTAAGGTTTAGGAAGATAAGATTAAGTCAATGAAGATAAGGATGAGTCAAGAGAGATTAGATTGAGTCTCGAGGGTTGGATTTTAGAGAGTTAACCTTGGGTGGAGTTTAGGAGGGTCATTTGGACTCTTAGGGAGTAACTATGGTCAGAAATAACTACCCCACTTGGTACCTTAGGGGTTTTCATCCCATTAAGAGTCTTCAAACTCATTTATGACTCCCCTAAAGTCACCATTTTGGGAAGTGGTGAAATTGAAGAGTTGTAAGACTTTGGTTAAGCCATCCTTTCTTTCCTTGCAATCATTTAACTCCATTAATGGAGAAGGCAAGTGGGGAGAGTAGATGTATCAGGGTCTCTTCTCCATTTATGACTCCTAATAGTTGAGTAAGAATGCATTTTTAAGGAAGGGTTTAGAGGGAGTTTGTGTACACACCCACTCTCTACTTTTAGAGACAAAATCATTTTTTTGTAGGAGTAAGTCTTGAGAGAAGGAGGAAGGATGAGAAGGAGAAGCTCTTCACAAACCACCTTGCATTTTCCATAGCTAGGATTTGAGGTGAGTTTTCTGATTAGCATAGTTAGAGTAGTCTTTGCTTACATTTTAACTTAGCTTGAGGAATCTATGAATGGAGTTTATGTTATTGTTTTCAGCTTCATGGGTTTTCATGGAGTTTATGTGTTGAGTCTTGTATTTTATTTTGTAATTTTTTGTATATGGGGTTCTTCAAGAGATATTCACCCTTGGGAGGGTTGGGTAACCTTGATGGGGTGAAAGTTAGTGATCTACCCAAGTAGTGTAGAGTCTCCCATGTGTGGAGGGATGTACATGGGTATATGGGTGCCCATGATGCCAAGAAT
>MU225466.1:70421-102487 GCA_018584345.1 Thuja plicata | reverse complement strand
GTGCCATCCTCCCTCTTGATGGTCTTTGTTAGTACATCATAGTGATTAGCCAATTCTAGAAATAGGTCAACATCAAGGAAAACATCAGGCACTAATAACCTACCCAGTCCAGATATCCAAGGGTTTGTTACAGGGATAGGCTTATCAGAATTCTTGTAAAAATAAGTAAATAGAGAATAACCTGTTGTTCCTGGGGTCACTGCATTCCTGATGTCCTTGAAGTCATCTTTAAAAACACCAGCGTCAATCTTTCTATTCTGAGTGGACCCTGGCAGCAGCTGCAGAAATTCGTCAAAGAAGCTAGGTTTTCCTTTAGGATCATCTCCACTGCCTCCACTAGTAGATGCCATGCTCATAGCAGTACTCATTTTTGCTAGCACTTAGAATCCCTGGTTTGAATGATATTGAAACAAATCTAAGCACAACTCTCTGTATGAATTAGAAATTTCAATCACTCGAGAACACTGTAACAGCTCTGAATATCACCTTTTGCTTTAAAATAAAAACTTTACTCTGAAATCATGAACTCGGTGAACAAGAATGAATGCAGAATCCTCTGTTTATAGCCACAAGGTTTAGAGTACATGGATCAAAGTTCAGAAACGTCAGTTCTGCAATTAATTTGATATGCCATGAAACATTCAAAAACCTAGCCGTAAGTGAACGAGGTGACAGGAAATCAAATTTAAATCATGAGAATTTTGGCGCAATCATAAAACGGTTAAGATAGCTGACATGGCACTCTGTGATTCACCTTCTGTCATACATCTCAGCTACCTTTTGTACACAGTAATCAAAAATTCTTTTATCTGATTGGCCGCCGGCTTGATCTTCTCTGTCACGTCCTCCACTTGGCGCCGCTTTTATAAATCCTGTTTATCTGGCGACCTCGTGACCTCATAAAGTCTCTTTGTCACGAGTATTTTCTCTTAACCATGGTCTGATCTTCAGATTAGGCGACCACGTAATTCCTTTATCTCAGGTAACCCAAGTCTTTCCAGCGATCAGGCGACTATGTGAAAATCTTAGTCACGCAGGGTTAACCTTAACTCAGTTTTCATCTCCAGACTACGCGACAAACCGTTGAACTTAACATTTCATGGTAATCGCCAAGTCGCTGGATGGTTGCTTCTTTTTTAAAGACTTCACGACAACCCTTTGGTTGCTGAGTCGGGTGATAGACTTAACTTAATCTTATTATATAGCACATGCCCTTTTCTGTTTACAGCGACCTCACGACATACCTTAATCGCTTAGTCGGAAGGACTTTTTCCCTGGGGCACTTTTATCACCAGACTACGTGACCACTGTTAGATCTTTTCACTTCCTCATTGAACGACTGTCTTTTAATCGCTTTAGAATTTCACATACCCTTAAAATATCATGAGACTTCACGACCGAGGGTAAAATGACTTTAGTCTCCTTATCGCTTGATCCCCATTCTTTATCTGGCGACCTCCCGACAACCACTAGCTTTCTGACAGATGTCATCTATTCTTTCGTCCACTTTATGCCTTCTGGAAATCTGAGTAACCTTTCTGATCTGGCGACATCTCGACTAAGGGAAATCACTTAGCCTGTAATTTTTAGTCGCATGGTCGTGAATGTTATCCACTAATCGCCAAATATCACGAGACCATGTGACTGAAGGAAATCCTTAACTGTTTGACTGAGTTGATCCAGCAATCACGCGACATGAAGGAGGCGCAAGGTCGAGAGACATTTCTTTGACCTGTTGACTCTTCACGTGATCACCTGACTGAAGGTGGGTCCCATTCATTTAAAAGCTCATAACATGATTATCAAGCGACAACCCGACCAAAGAAAGATCGCTAAGTCTCGAGACACTAATGGAATATTCGATTTTTTAACGAGACTACGCAACACAAGGTAAAAGCAAAGTCGGGAGATGTTTTGGCATATTTGTTCTGGGTTAAGCGATCAAGTGACTTTAACTTAAATCACATGTCTTTAGTGACTTGGAAAAAGGTAACGAAGAAATAGAAGACATGGCCAAGGGTTTAAAAAATACATCGTTTAACATTAGGCTTTAGGGTTTTATCAGGTTTTTGACAATTTGGGCAAGGAATAAGCATGAAAACCTGAAAATATTCAGAGAACAAGGCAAGGAACAGGGAAAAACAGCAAAAACACGAAATACAACCAACAGTGTATACATTTGTATTATTGGATTTCTCCTCTTGTGGTAGTCCTCTTTCACCCCTTTGTTTTAGGTCTTTTGGAGACCTATGTATATCCTTTGGTAATGGGTATTTTCTTGTGTTCCTATTTTCAGATTTATGGTTGTGTGTATGTATCCTGGTTCAGTTCTGGATCCCCTAGCTCGGGGGTGGCCTTGCAAAGGCCTAGGTTGGGAGGTGAGCCTCCATGGTCAAACTTGATGTTCTTGTAGGTTTAGAGAAAGATTCTGAAAGTTTAGCCAAAGTCTTGGTGTCTTGGATGAAATTTCTACCTCAAAGTCTTTTTCTGTTCAAGTTTCTTCCTTGTAAATTTTGAAAGGGTTTTGGAAATTATAACCTTCTTGTTTTGAAGACACTTGTAAAATCAAAGTATGTTCATTTCTATTAATAAAATAAGTATTTGGACCCTTATTTAAAATGATGGTTATTCCAAAATGAATTTTATGGTTTTTTTACTAAATATAGTAGAAAAGCAAATCTTATGGATTATAACTTTATATGTAGTTGCAAATTTAGAATAAAATTTCAATTCTTTTAAATCTGTGAAATTTGTTAAGGTGTAAAAATAATTTATTCCCTATAGTTAATATTACATGTTTAGAGGAAACATATGATCAATAAATTAAGGTTTAAGTGCCCCAAATTTGGGGCATGACATCTTAACAATATCCTTGACATCATCAAGAAAATGTGCTGGTGGAGGTGGAGGCAGATCAACTTCATTATCCTACGACATGCATGCACCCTCAGATCAGGCCATGTACTGAGAAAATGGGGCAACCTTCCTATGCAATAGAAAAGCAGCACTGTAGACTGCAACTTAATAGGCTACTCTACTTGTCTGATGTGCGGCCAGACGCTGAATATGATCTCGCTCAACTATCAAGGTGGCTATCCTCTGATCTTGTCTTGATCAACAATAAGATCAGCTATCCACTGATCTCGCTCTGCTATCCTGGACTGAGCCACAACTACCCCAATCTATAAACCCTAAAATCTCTCTCTCTCTCTCTCAGGAATATAATATCCCAGGGTGGAATAGGCATTACTGGATTAGTAAAGCAAGGAAAATGATGTCTATAAAAATACTCACTGTACTTAGAATTCATCCCCGCATCTGTAATCACATCAAGGTAGTCCCATCTGGCACTCTTGACATCACTCAACTCTTGTATGGCTGTGGTCGGAACTGATCTAGACCTCCATCCTGTGTGTAACTCATCAGCATAGCAGGCATATGCTATGAACTCCTAAGGTACGACCCATGGTCGGCCATACTGACAAAGGACACACAATAGAACAAAACACTCCACCATAGTAGAAGTGTGTCCAATCAGAGGAAAGGTGACAAACATATCTCTCTATTGTGATGTCTATTCTCCCCACTCCTCTGTACCCCAATATGGCCTCCAGGTGACCACTATCATGTCATATATCTATTGCCTCCAATAGGAAGCCTTCTCCAGGCGGGGCTGAACAACATATCATGTATATCTGTAAATAAATGGATGCCCAAGTGCATGAGCATTGTCAATAGTGAGCCTGCAAATAGGGAGGTGCTCCTATGTCCAGATCCAAAGAACTAAGACTCTTGCAGTGAGACTCATCATACCCCTATATATAACCTCATGGAGCTCATGGTACATGTGAGCTAGGAGACATGAGCAGCACCCTAACTTTGCTGGTGCAGCCAGCATGCCCTCTAGAAAAAATCCCCACCCACATTGGAATCCATGTTTCCCTCTATTGGGCGTGATAATGATGAACTATAATTGATTGAATGTTTGAAGATGATAAGTTGATGATCACCGAGCTACAAAAAGTAAATGCAAGACATTAGATTAGTTAATGTATTATATTGTCATTTATGTCAGCCTAATATGTTATGATTGCTCATACACATATTGTCACAACACTTGAAGATCTAAGGAGACAAATTTTTTGTTGTCGGTAAAGGTATACAGTGAGTGACAGTGTTACCCGAGAACAGTGAACCCCGAGAAGTTAATAGTGTTGCCCGACAGAAAGTGTTACCTAAGAGACACTGTGGTACCTCATATTAGTAGTACCCAAGCAAGTTTTACCAAGCAAACTGAGAGTTGATGACAAAAATAAACTGGAGTTAGAAAATGACAAAACTACTTAGCTGGAAGAGCTGTATTTAGAGTTAATTGATTGATTACTTTATTTTCATCGACCAGTTGAACTATGGATAAAAAGAATATTTAAAGCTAGTTTTATTCCCAGTTGTCAAGGAGAAATCTATGGAATAAAACTAAATCAAAGCTTTAAATATTAAAGCAATGCATGGCAAGATTTGCAGATCAAGAAGAAATCTACGTCAAGAACAAGAAAGACAAGGAGATTGAATAGTGAAATTATGTCTATATAAAGAGACAAGAAATTAATTATGAAGAGATGAATGCTAAATATAATTCTGGTGAAGATAGAATTCTTCATGTATATCTGATCATATAGGTTGAAGAACAGAGCCAAGAATTTTGCAGACATCGAGCAACAGAAGCAAGAGCATTCACCGAGCAGAAAGAAGAAAGAAGGGGAGCAAAGGAATTGAAGAGAAAATTGATCAGAGAGGTATTATGGACTAACAATATATTTCAAAATCTACAAGTTAAAGTTGTATTATTGAACAAATCATTTACTATTTCAGTTTAACCATTGATTCAGAAAATCTCTTAACCGAGTGGGATTTAACCATCCTTATTGTATTGAGATACTCAAGAGTATCAAAAGGTTTTCATCTTGACAACATAGTGAATTCTAGGTCAAATGATAAACTATTATTTTTGAATCCTCTAACAAGGTCACACTTAACAATGTGTTTATAACCTTTAACAGGGTTGGCTCTTCACTGAGCTCACTTCAGAAGAGTAAAAATTTTGGGTTACCGGTCCCAAGTGGTTTTTCCCTTAACAGGGTTTCCACGTTGAAATCCACGTGTCAAATGTGTATATAGTTCATTACTTTGATGTTTTTCTTTACACATTACTAAAATAGGATTGGTCAGTAAACACTAAGTTTAATTATTGCTATTCTTCAAAGGCTAGAAAAGATAAACAATATATTCACCGAGCAGTATATATATATATGGTAGAATTACATAATGCATACATCTTGTAGGACTGAAATATAACTGAAGGTATTATATTTGTGATATAAGTTTTGGTTGGATTATTGGATTAATTTTTGAGGCCACTGATTCACCCCCCTCCCAGTTATTCTAACAATTGGTATTAGAGCATTGGTGCTTGGAAGAGATTTTAAAGACTCAAGCTAAACATCACAAGATGAGTAAAAGGGATGTGCCTAAGTTGAATAAAGACAACTTTGCATCATGGAAAAGTAGGATACGACTCCATCTATCAGGTATTTGAAATGATGTCACACAATACTTGGATAGTGAATATGCTGCACTGACAGGGCCTCTGATTGTTGATCAATTGAGAGACAAACATGAACACAATTCTATGATGATAGAGCTTGCTTCTTCGCTATCTGATGCTAAATTTGAAGATGTCAAATCATGCACCACTGCAAAGAAAATGTGGGACAAACTCAAGCTAGTACATGGAGGAGATACAAATGTGCTAAGAGCTAAGGCTAAAGCCTAAGAGGAAATTTTGATGACCTAAGAATGAAAGAAGGAGAAAACATCACTCAGTACAGTAGTAGAATCAAAGAAGTTGTTAATGCTATCCAAGGAGTAGGAGGAGTACTTGAAGAAGGAACAATGGTAAGTAAAATTCTAAGAACCTTGCTATCTGTTTATGCTATTAGAGTATCTGCAATTCAAGAAATGAGAAAAGAAGCAAACAACAATGTTACTCTTGATAGTTTGATTGGTAGAATTATTTCATTTGAGATGAATAACTATGACAACAGTGTCTTACTGACTATTGAGTTTGCATTCAAATCTTCTCTGAAAATAAGTAAATCAAGTCATAAACACACTATGAGAAATGATAGTGAAAGTGATAGTGATGAAAAAGAACTTTATTAAATTGAAGCACTAATGGCTAGAAGATTGCATAGAGGAAAAGGTAGATACAAAGGTAAATTACCATTGGTCTCTTTTAATTGCAAAGAGATTGGAGAATTTGTTTCTAGATGCCCTAACAAAAGAAAATATGAAAGAAACAGTGAAAAATATTATGAAAAGAAGTTTGACAGAAGTGATGATGAGACTACAAAAGCAACCAACACTCTGACAAAAGAGATAACCAAGACTACAAGGAAAAAGGCAAGAAGTCTTGTTACCTGGTTGAGAACAAAGCTGAAAATACTGACACCGAGTCTGATGAAGATGTTGAGGTAGTATTTAATGCTATGAAGGATGATTTAGATGAAGAAGAAAGGTATGTTGAAACTACACTCATATCTAAGGTTAGTAAAAATGATGTTTGGATTATTATTAGTAGCTATACTCACCACATGACTGGAGATAAAGAAAAGTTTAAAACTTTTGAATATTATAATTGTGGATTAGTTAGTATGGGTAATGACTCACCTCTCCCAGTTGAAGGAAAAGGAACCATCATGTTGAATAATCTGATGAGATGTGAAAATGCATATTGGGTGAAAGGACTTAACTATAATCTATTGAGTGTTTCACAGTTGAACAACACAGGTCACCAAGTTGCATTTGATAAAAAAAAGGCAAAGATCTATAATGGAACATGAAGGTTGATCGGTACTGGTGAACAAACAAAAGGTAACCTATTCTATCTTGATAACATTGAGACCACTTGTTTATTGGCTAGAATTGAAGACATTTGGTTGTCGCATAAAAGGTTATGTTATGTGAATTTTGACAACATGGTTAGGATAAGAAAGAAAATAAAATTAAGAGGCTTACCGAGCATGTCAAAAACTGACCATGTCATGTGTAAGAATTGTCAAAAAGGAAAAATGACAAATTCTAGTTTCAAGAGAAAAAGCTACACATCTAACGCTATTCTAGAGTTAGTCCATACTGACTTATGTGGACCAATGAGAACAAAGAGACATTATGGTGATAGATACTTCATTCTATTTGTAGATGACTATTCTAGGATGATGATTGTCATATTCTTAAAAGAGAAATCTGAAGCATTTAAGATGTTCAAATGGTATAAAGCTATAGTTTAAAAACAAAGTGGAAAATAACTAAAATGTTTAAGATCAGATAGAGGAGGAGAATTTATTTATGATGAATTCACTAACTTTTGTAATGATCATGGAATTAAAATATAGGTTTCTGCACCGAGAACACCACAACAAAATGGGATTGCTGAAAGAAGGAATAGATCAATTATTGATTGTGCCAGAACACTGATGATTGAAAAATGCATCACACAAAAATTCTGGAGAGAAGCTGTAAGTACTGCTGTCTATACATTAAACCAAGTTCAATTAAAGAAAGACACCAATAAGACACATTATGAGCTATGGTATGGATACACACCAATGTAAGTTACTTTAGAATTTTTGGAAGTCAATGTTATATATTGAAATATGATAGAAATGGGAAGCTTGACTCCAAAAGTGATGGAGTATTTTTAGGTTATTCTACCAAAAGCAAAGCTTATAAATGTCTTAACAAATATTCTAACAAAATCATTGAAAGTGAAAATGTTAAAGTGGATGAATTTGCTGAGAAAAATTATGAGGAAAGAAGAAAGGAACCAAAATATTACAATAGATTTGTCTATAGTGAAAAACCTGACACTCTACACGAGCAACAATGTATTGCTACCGAGCAACAAAACAATGCAACGGAGCAACATGATGCACACATTGAAAATTAGGAAATTACTCACAATGATGAACCAAGCAATGATGAAGATCAAAATGAAGGTCAAAATGATGATCAAAATGAGGAAAAAAGATCTGAACCTGCACTTTCTAAGTATGTTAGAAGACACCATCCGTAGGACCAGATAATTAGAGACAAAAGAGTTGGAATGAGAATAAGAAGTAAGTCACTGAACACTAGATGTTTGATTTGTGATTTTGAGCCTAAATCTATTAATACTGCACTTGAGAATCAAGAATGGGTTAGTGCTGTGAATGAAGAGATTGAAAATATTGAGCAGAAAAAAACATGGACATTAGTACCTAGACCGAGTGAAAAAAATGTCATTGGTACCAAATGGATATTCAGAAACAAACTGAATGAAAATGGAGAAGTCACAAGAAACAAAGAAAGATTGGTATGCAAAGGGTATGCACAAGAAGAAGGTATTGACTATGGAGAAACCTTTGCACCCGTTGCTAGAATAGAAGGAGTAAGAATTCTACTTGCTTAAATGTTTCTTTTAAAGGATTCAAAGTATACCAAATGGATGTTAAATATAGCACATGCAGTTGGTATAGTTACAATGTTCTCTACTAATCCCAAGGAATCACACATGGATGCTGTTAAAAGAATTCTAAGATATCTTAAGAATACTGAAGACTATGGTTTGTGGTATAATAAAGAAGGTAAATTTGAGCTACAAGTCTATACTAATTTTGATTGGGTTGGAAACATAGATGATAGAAAGAGAACAATAGGAGGAGAATTATTTATGGGTAACAAACTTGTCACATGGATAAGTAAAAAGAAAGGATGCATATCTCAATCAACCGCAGAAGCAGAATATGTGGTTTCTGCTGCAAATTGCTCTAACATTGTATGGATCAAGCAACTGCTGAAAGGTATGAATGAAGAAATTATTGAACCAATCATTATCTATTGTGATAATACAAGTTCTATCAACATTTCAAAGAACCCTGTGATGCATGCTAAAACAAAACACATAGCTATTAAGTATCATTACTTGAGGGAACAAGTACAAGAGAAAGAAGTGATACTAGAATATGTTGAATCAAAAGAATAATTAGCAGACATATTCACAAAGCCATTTCCAAAAGATACATATGAGTACCTAAGGAAGAGACTAGGGGTTCAACCCTTGTCTACTGGTTACTAAGATGAATAGAAGGTTGCATCATCCTACACATTATTAGATGAACAATCATGTTGATGCAAGCAGAGATATGGACTACAGTGATATATCATTACATAGAAAGGTACTTATCTAAACTAAACACTGGAGATATTCTTGGCTACTACAGAGATGAATTGCTGATGGAAACAATATCCAATGATATATTTTTATTTGGAATTTCTGTCAAAAGGAGAGAAGAGAAATATCCATCAGGGAGAGGAATAGTCAAAGGGAGAGAAAACATCAAAGAAAGAAGATGATGCTAAAAATGGAGAGAAAGCTTCAACAAAGTAATCAATCCATCAAAGGGAGAGAATTAGAGAAAATTTAATGCTGTACATCTATCCAGAAAAGGGATAAGAGATTCTAAAACACAGGGAGAGACAAAAAGTAGAAGACATAATTGCTATACCTAGCCATTGAAGGGAATGAAGAAAACACTCTGCAAGAATCAAATCTAAGCTAGAAGAGCTTACCGAGAGTCAGACATTTGAATTGGTTATAGAATGATAAGTTTGGTATGTTATGGCACATTTTACATTACATATTTCATATTTTTATGATAGTATGTTTCCATCTATGCCAAAGGGAGAGATTAATGAACTATAACTGATTGAATGTTTGAAGATGATAAGTTGATGATCACCGAGCTGTAGAAACTAAATGCAAGACATTAAATCAATTAATGTATTATATTGTAATTGATTTCAACCTAATATGTTATGATTGATCATACACATATTGTCACAACACTTGAAGATCTAAGGAGACATAGTTTTTGTTGTCGGTAAAGGTATACACTGAGTGAAAGTGTTACTCAAGAACAATGAACCTTGAGTAGTTCATAGTGTTTCTCGAAGGACAGACAATGCTGATGGATAGTGTTACCTGAGAGACATAGTGGTTCCTGAGATCAGTAGTACCTGAGCAAGTGTTATCAAGAAAACTAAGAGTTGATGACCGAAATCAACTGGAGTTAGAAAATGACAAAACTACTTAGCTGACAAAGCTATATTTAGAGTTAACTGATTGATTACTTTATTTTCATTGACCAGTTGAATTAAGGATAAGAAGAAGATTTAAAGCTAGTTTTATTCCCAGTTGTCAAGGAGAAATCTATGAAATAAAACTAAAGAAAGATTTAAAGATCAAAGCAATACATGGTAATATTTGTAGATCAAGAAGCAATCTACGTCAAGAACAAGAAAGACAAGGAGATTGAATGGTGAAATCATGCCTATATAAAGAGACAAGGAATTCATTATGAAGAGAGGAATGCTAAATATAATTCTGGTAAAGATAGATGTCTTCATGTAGATATGATTATACAGGCTGAAGAATAGAGCCAGTAATTCCGCAGACACTGAGCAACAGAAGCAAGAGCATTCATCGAGTAGAAAGAATAAAGAAGGGGAGAAAAGGATTTGAAGAGAAAGAACATTGATCAGAGAGGTATTATGGAATAACAATAGATATGAAAATCTGCACGTTAAAGTTGTATTATTAAACAGATCATTTACTGTTTTAGTTTAACCATTGATTCAGAAAATGTCTTAACCGAGTGGGATTTAACCATCCTTATTGTATTGAGATACTCAAGATTATAAAAAGGTTTTCATGTTGAAAACATAGTGAATTCTAGGTCAAATGATAAACTGTTAGTTTTGAATCCTCTAACAAGGTCACACTTAACAGTGTGTTTGTAACCTTTAATAGGGTTGGCTCTTCCTTGAGCTCACTTCAGAAGAGTGAAAAGTTTGGGTTACCGGTCCCAAGTGGTTTTTCCATTAACATGGTTTCCACATTAAAATACATGTGTCAAATATGTATATGGTTCATTAATTTGATGTTTTTCTTTACACATTACTAAAATAGGATTAGTCGGTAAACACTAAGTTTAATTTCTGCTATTCGGTAAAGGCTAGAAAAAGATAAACAATATATTCACCGAGAAGTATATATATATATATATATATATATATATATATATATGTTAGAATTACATAAGGAATACATCTTGTAGGACTGAAAGATAACTGAAGGTATTATATTTTTGATATAAGTTTTGGTTGGATTATTGGATTAATTTTTGAGGCCACTAATTCACCCTCCCTCTAAGTTATTCTAACAAATAAAATACCCTATAAACTCATCCATCACACAAGATAGAGGAAATTGCTGGGAATAATAGATCATCATGGTATCCCACCCCACCCATCTCTCTAGGATATTGTCATCTCAGAATATCCTACGAATGACATGCATGCCAGGATGCTGCGCTGACTCATACTGAACTAGTGGTCTAGAGAAGGGGATACAAAGGATGCAGTATACATCCTTGGGAGCCACTGCATCTCCCCGGTCTAGAAAATGAAAGGTGTTGTGATCATTGTGGAATCTCTCCACAAGAGCCATCAATAATTCATGATTAATACAGATATTTGGGATACGACACAACCAACCAAAACCACACTCTACTAAAATAGTCAAGTCATCCTCAAATAAATACTGTACCAACCTCATAGTCAATGGATACATAATATGGAACTGAATGTCAGGTAGCACCTCTTGTAAGAAAATAAGAAGCAATCATTAGTTGAATGTCAAAACAACACATACAGAATCTAGCAATTATACTGATGAACCCAAATCAATAATTGGAAAAAGTGAAATTTTGCATTTATGGCCTAAAAAATTCTTGTTTTTTTTCATATGAGTAAACATAGATCACCATTTTTTCGTAAGAGTAGTCTCAACAAGAAGTACGAGTAAATGATACAAGCATTCATAACAAGCAGTATGAGTAAAGGGGATAAATAACATACAATCGCACGAGTGATGTTTCCTCTTAGTACAACAAATCTAATGACCCTATAGGAGTAAATGCTTGGATGCAGTTACTCATAGGAGCCCCGACAAAAGCCCTTACAAGAAACCGTGGTTGACGACTTAAAAATGTTAACAAACTTGAAAATTTAAATTAGAATTGAGAAATCTTTGAAGTACTCACTGATGGTCTCTAGTTCCATGGCTGATTGTGGATCTGTTTCTTCTCAAATTGATGATTTTTGACTAGAATCACCATTTTTACTTAGAAGAGGTTTTGAGATTTTTAATTTTGATGAGTGAAAATGACCTTTTTTGGCCCTTATATAGGTTTTTGACCTAATTTTTAATTTTCTCTGATTAACATGAAAATTGCACCCCTAGCTATTTTGACCATCCTGAGTCCATTTTTGGGATCAAAATACAAGTCTGAGATCATCTTATTTTTTAAAATCATAGTTTGACTTTTTAACCTCAATTGACTACTTGCACAACTGATCTTTGGAACTTTAAGAGAATGAGATTTTCTCCTCCAAAGAAATTAATGTGTTAAAATTTTGGTCAAAATTGGTCAAACAAGACCTAAAAAAAGTGCAAAATGTGTCCTTAATGCTTACAACCTCATCAAAATCATATCAGTCTCTTCCTACATCATTGTATCAATCGAATTACTTTTGATCAATGGGGCACCTAGCCATATTTTGATTTCTCTCCCAAGGGGGCATGATCATGACATAAACAATTCAGTGATCACATCATCAAACGTCAAGAAATCTGTGAATCTTTAATCGGGAAATCAAACCATCAAATTAAACAAGACCTCATCGTAAGGGGCATCTCAGCTTCATCGCACCACATCAAGTTGAGATTCTTGAAAATATCTAGGGTAATATCAGTTTAATTACTCCAAATCAAACTGATATTGTCCTCTTCAATCAATTGACTCCATCGCATCAAACCAAGTCAATTTCGCTAAGTCAATCTCTTAACGATAATTAGTTTCATCACATCAAATCAAATTGGCTATTTTTTAAAATCAATCCAAAGGTTTAAGAATCTTTCTAGAATAAATCAATTTCATCACATCAAATCAAATTGGTTATGTGTCATTGTTGATCGATTAGGTTTTCTATTTCATCGCTTCACATCGAACTATTCTTGGTCTCAATGTTAATTGTTCTTTGAATTGATGCGATGATCACACATCAATTCAAAGAGGGGAAAATTTAATCACCCAAAAATGGTCTACAAAACCATAAGCCCCCAATCTCAGTTATTCATTAAGAAAACCATAATCTTGATTGAATATCCTAAGTCCTAATTAATCTAGTTTGACCTAAACCCTAGGTCCCTTTTGATTATTGCACTTGATCCTGTTTAATTAATTAATTCCTAAATCATAATGTATTGGTAATTAAATCAACCTAACACTATTTATTTAATGTTGATTAAATAAATGAGAGTTGTCAATTAATCATAAAAGGGATTAAATTAATTATGTCATCACATTTGGGAAGAAATTATATTTAAACCATTTAAATAATCTAAAAGAATTGGTCAAATCAGTTTAGTTCAGTCAACTAATTATTATTTTGGAAATAATTCAAAACAGTTTTGTTTGATTTAGCAACTTTCAAACACACTCGGATAGTTTCTAAAATGACTGATCAATATTTGGAGTTAATCAATTCTTCAACATTGAGTCTCGACCAATTAAATTAGTTGCACACAGATTATACTAGTTTGGGATCAATCTCAATTGTCAATCATTAATCGATCTTGTCCGTCCATTTTTGAGAGAATTTATATATAATCAGGCCTTCATTCTTCTAAAGAGAAGAGGATTGCAAAGTATAGAAACACTTTTGAGTTAATGATAGATTTTTAGAATTTAATCTTTCCTTGGTTGAAAATATGTATTTAAAGGATAAACCAAGGTATCCTATATTGGATTTGTCCTCTAGTCCAAGTAGGAGGACATGTCACTATTTTGTATTTCCTTTAATAAGGAAATTAGATATTCCTCCTTAAGAGGAATCTCATGTTTGTCACACACACAATATGAATGTGGCATTCATAGAAGATGGGAGTTACATGCAAACTCCTCCACTCATCTCTATTTAAGAGATGCCTCTCACACACTTGTCTAATAATCTTCTCTTCTTTCTCACTTCTCCACACATTCTCATCTTTCTCTCAATATTGTATTGAGCTCATTGCTCTCATTCTTTAGGCCTTGTTCCATATTCATATTCTTCACAAGGAGTTTTTCTTGTTTTTCCCCTTTCAAATCCTTGTGTTCTTGTCTTGGTTCTTGGAGCATTTTGGTGATCTCTTGGCTTGATTCTTGTAGCAATTCCTCACTATCTCTCTTGGTGAACTTGGTAAATTCCTTTCATGCACTCACACTTGGATTCTTTCATTTTCTCTACTTATTTTTTAGGATTCCTAACAGATTTGTTGTTAATTTATTATTGCTTATCATAGTTCATTTAGTTTATTTGCATTTTCATGATCAAATCAGAGGAATATTACTTTTATTTTCTTAAATGATGGATTAATCTTAGCTTAATATTGGATGAACATGCATTTCATTTTAGCTTAGCTTTCAAAATCCTTTGTTTAGATAGAGTCTATAGTCACTAGATTTTGCAATGATCTGAGAGAAAAATTCATACTCCTATTTACTAGAAGGCAATGAGTCACTTTGGTTGATTTGTGTTTCATAGTTTAATTTGGTTAATCAATCATGCAATGATTCATTGAAGTGTTTGTGTTGTTAGATAAGTCACATTTGATGAGGCATTTATATGCCCTATTTTAGAGACATAGGATGAGTTTCTACCAATTCCTGTTTATGCTTTTTCATTACATTTGCTGAAAAATCTATGCTCTTTATGTTATTATGTGGCATGCAGCCACTAAGACATCTTCTATGGTTTAATGCTTTTAAAACATAAAATACATGAAAATTAGTGCTATATTACTTATGCAAAGTTTATGGTTATGTTCTTATAAGTAGTTAGTTGTTTTAAACGTGAATGAATGTATGTGTAATTGGTGGGATATTTCCTTGAATGTCTTGAATCTAACATTTAAGGTTTAAAGTATAAATAGAAAGAGAAGGGTTGACTGGGTGAATGCGCTATGCACTGGATACCCTGAGCCATTCCTATACCATACTCGACCATTGGAAAGGTAAATGCAACTCAAAGTGGATGTTCCAATAGGACTAAGGTGGCAGAAACTGGGTGAGGGATGAGTCATAGAGTTATGAGTTCCTTTGAAGAAATCCAGGAAGAAGTGGGAAGGTAGATTTGTTCTTCCTATGTCATGATAGATCTTTCCTTCTTCATGGATGTCTTCTATTTTTTTGCTTTCTAAGTTTCTATCTTTCCAAATAAATGACTCCGCCTTTTGTATAGAGTGAGCAGTTAGGATGATTGGATGTTTTTATTTAAATAATCCCCACTCCCGTGTGAGAATGGGGGGAATTATCAATTATTATAATATAGTTTCATTATGTTGTTTTATAGTTTTACATGAATCTCTATACTTTCCATTTCAATCAATAGAAAATGAAGTGTTGAGATTTAGTTTAGTATAATTGAGTTTGGATACTCACCTAAGGGGGCCCACTTGGTGAGGAATCCGTGTTAGTTATAATTATTGCATGTAGTTTTTTTACCGCATCTTGTTATTTCAATTATGGTGTTAACACAGTTCCTACAACCAAAGCCACATGATAGTCTTTACTTCCGGCAACCAAAGTGGAAAAACCGTTGAGACATTATAGTTGTGTTTTCAAGTCTTTTATATTCCTTCAGCACCTTTACTTCTGCATTCCCTTTCAAGTATTTTTTTTCCTGCAGCAATAGACTAGTTTCTCTTTCGAGTAAATTGTTTCCTGCAGCCATAACATGGTCTGAGTAAAATACTTGGTGCATATATCTTGTTGACCCATTTCAAGTACTACGTCCTTACGTTGATAAATTAAATGAGTTTTTATGAGGAGGATAGCTGCTCGGTAGGATATCTTATCCCAAAGTCTTGGTGAAAGCCTATTTTTTGATTCCTTTAATAGAAATGATCATTTTTGGTGCCGTTGCCGAGGGACGATGTTGAATCAAGTGTTGAACTCAACCATTTGTAGAATTTTCTTCAAGCATTTACCTTACTTTAATTAGAGTTTTCCACCAAATTTTTTCATTCCATCACAACAATTTTCATTCAACTGCATGCATAGAAGAAGAAGAGACACTCTAGGAAGGTACTTGCCAAATTACCCCAATAAATGATTAGGAGAAGTCTTTGGACCAAAAGAAGAAGACGAGGAGGACTAGTTCATGGATGCAATTGTAAACCTTCTCGTTTCACCATCATCATCATCATCTTCAGAAGGCGATCCATTGAAATTTCACCTTCCTGAAGAGCAACTCGAGTTTAATCATTTTGCTGAAGCCTTGGAGAATCTCAAAATCCAATACCCAAAGCATCAAGAAGAGAATACTTTACCTCTAGTCATCTACAAGCCTCAAGGTCAACCATAAGGTCCACCTAGGATGGAAAACCCTCCTCCTTTTCAATTTCCCATTACTAACTAGTGTGATAATAACAACCTCAAGAACATTCCCTCTTCAGCCCTTCCAAAATTCTATGGCCTGGTAATTGAGGACCTAGATACCTTTCTCTTTGAGTTTGATATCCTTTTCCGTATTTATGATTATACCACAGATCCCCATAGGCTCAAATTTTTTCTTGCAACTCTAAAAGAGTCTGCATTGAGATGGTTTATGGGCTTAGGCTAGGATTTTGTTCATGATTTGGATAAAATGAAGAGGGTATTCTTGACAAAGTATAAGGAGTATTGTAGGGGGAATGACATGGGATGGTATGACATCTTCAAGATGATATAGAAGGAGGATGAGAGTCTTGAAGAATATGTGTCAAGATTCTTGTTTAACTTGTAGAAGAATACACAACATCAGCTCAACCAAGAGTCACAAAAACTTCTCTTTCTGAGGCGTATAAATGAGGGGTGCACTGAAGCCTTGGATCTCATGGCTAGATGTGATATCACCCATTCTACATTGAAGGATATCAATAAAACTTGCCTCAATTACTCTAGAGCTGCTGCTAAGAAGGGCAGAGGATATAGGTCTTCTACGAGAAAAGCTAATGGATTTGGAGCCACTTAGATAGGATTAATACACCTTCTATCCAATTTAAAATAGGACATCATCAATAAAATGGCCACACAACTGGACACAATGCAAGCAAAAAAGAAACATGAAGAGGCCAAAGCTATTATGGAAGAATTCTGTCCACATTGCAAACATAAGAAGCGAGATTGTTGGTGCAAGTTGGTTGCTAATATGGAGACTACACAACTACCCACTAATTATAAACCAATCGAAGGAGATGATGAGAAATTATTCTTCATTGCACAAAAAAGACGATGGGATCAAAGACAAGATATGCCTCAGGACCCTCTTACATTTAATGGTCTATTTTATAGTAGGCAATGACAACCTCCTATGAATGCTTAGTACTCTCCCTAGAATAACTCACAACCTCAATGGAAAAATTACCCCAGTCATCAATGAAAAAATCCCCAAGGGAATTAGCAACAACCCCAAGGGAATTGGAAGCCTCCAGAAGGCAATTGGCAATAAAATCAGCAATGGCAGGGTGGTCAGCAGTGGCCAAACCAGTAGTAAGGACCTGTAGCCACCACCTCAGCCTCTATAGTAGGCACTTTTTCCACCTCCTGTAGCCACTACAAAATCTCCCATGCCTACCCAACTACCTTCCCAACCACAAAAAATCCTAACAACATGCCTCCAACATCTCAACAAAATGTTTATGCCACTGATATAAACCAATACCTTTCCTATGCTATAACAATTAATGACATTCATTTGCGGTCTGGCACTACTCTACCTACTCCTCCTATTATCACTGAAGTACCCCAAGAGGAGTCCATTCCTTAGAAAATGCCATATAATACTCCAATAAGCCTGACTGTCATACCATATAAAGTTCAACAAGCTCATCCTCCCTTTCCACAAAGACTGCATAACAAAAATTCTAAGCATACCGAAGATGCAACCTTTGACATTCTTGAACAAATCAAGAACATCAGTGTTCAAATTCCATTGTTTAAAGAAATAAAGGATGTTCCAACTTATGGAAAGGATATCAAGGAGGATTTCTTTAAAAATCCAGGTCGCAAGTGAAAGGATCCCTAGACTGTCCATGTCTTGGGGATTTCTAATATAATGCTCAGAAAAATAGTTATCCCAAAGTATTCTGACCTAGGCAGCCTAGTTGTCGAGGTTACCATCAATAAGACAACCATTAAAAATTATTTGATCAATTTAGGAGCTTCTATAAATGTAGTGACTAAGGACATCATGCAACAACTCAGTATCACCAACCTATGGGAAACACCCACTATCCTGTAGCTTGCAGATAGTTCCATAGTCAAACCCAATGGGGTGGTGGAAGATATATTTGTTGATCTTGAATCCTAGTCCTATCCGACTGAATTTTTGATACTTTCACCGAAAGCCACCTTGGGAGGCTACCCAATCATTCTTGGACAACCTTGGGTGGCCACTGATGATGCATATATAGGTTGCTTCTCAAGTGATATGACCATTTCTAATGGTCAGCATACTAAGACATTATCCTTGTACACACCTTCTCAACCACAAATAGAGTTAGCTTCACCAATCTGATCAGATATAGGAGAAGAGGTAGAGGTATTCAACTCAGTAGTCCAAATAATGATGTTAAGGAGGGACCCTTTCCTGCAACTTCAAGAGGAGGACACAATAATCACAAACATTTTGCAAAACTAGTTGGCCCAAGTTCATATCCCATGGACTATTTAAACTCCCATAACTGCTCTCTGTAAGCCTTGTACCCTAATTGCGAATTATCTCCATCTCCTACAACCAAGAAAATCTACCACCAATTGATACATCATGAGGTCCAAGTACCTCCATTAACAGATGCTTCTATGGTAGAACTCACCAAGCAGTTAGAAGTCTCTCTTGGCCATTGGTTGAATATCAATAGTGTACTTACCCCCCATCAACAAACATCTTTGGCTAAACTAATGCAAGACCATACCATAAATTTTGCATGGGACTATGCAGATATGAAAGGCTTGGAACCCAAATTATGTAATCGTAGGATCTACCTCAAAGAAGACAAACTATTTGTTAAGAAATTTTAAAGGCGTGTCAACCTTGCATTAAGAGAAATAGTGAAAAATGAGTTGCAAAAGTTACTTAATGCTAGTTTCATCTATCCAATCTCTGACAGCCAGTGGGTCTCCCCGTTGGTAATAGTTCCCAAAAAAGGAGGAAAATGGAGAGTATGTGTTTAATATAGGGAGATTAAAAATGCAACTAAAAAAGACCATTTCTGATGAAAGGAGGGATGTCAGGAGGGGCCTAAGGCACTCCCAACTACCAAAATATCTTGCAAATACATTGCAAAAACAATAAAAATAGAGTGAGAGAAGAAACAACAGGAATCCTTTTCATTAATTGATCAAACTCAATACATGTCAGGCTGTAAGGCCTTCCTGGTTTCAGCCATATATTCAATGAATTACATAATGATCTTCTTACATGCGAGGTCATAGATGCGCCTTCCTAATATTTAATACTTAATCTTCTATCAAAATCTACTATCGTTCCTTTCAACTCCCTAAACTAAGAACATAGAAATAAATATATACAAGAGTCCACCAAAGAGGTCAGCACTCAAATTCCTAAGAGAGACCCAGATTTAGGTCCACATAGATCCCAATGAGAGACCCCACATTAATTAAGCCATGGAAATTAAATGTAGAAGTCGTCTAGATCAGGATAAACAACTGGGGAGACGCAAACTGAGAAATTACAACAACTCAAGAACAAAGATCACCGAGAAACATGAAAATTACTTAGGCCAAGCATACCCAAGCAATACTAAACCATCTCATAACAAGCATACCCGAGAAATAGAAAACCAACTCAGAAAAAGCATACCCAAGCAACAGAAAGAAACTCAGAACAAGTATACCCAAGCACCAGAATGCTACTCAAAACAAGCATACCCAAGAAATAGGGTAACATAGTACTTCACCGAGCAGTCTCTAAACAAGGTAAAGAACAAAGGCGAACATATATCTGGTTGAGAAGGATAATGACATGTAATTGATTAAATGTTTGAAAATGTTTAGTTGATCACCGAAATGTAGAAAGATAATGCAAGAAATTAAATCAATTAATGGATTGTATTGTCATTGATATCAACTTGATATAATCTAATCAGTTATATTTAAAGTGTCAAAGACTTTAGAGAATTAGAGAGATAAATATTATGCTTTCAATAATACATAAAAGACCAGCTGCTAGGGAGAATCCTAGCTACCTCCTGATTTGTCTTGAACTCAACTTAGGTCACTCCTAGGACCTCTTAGGGTTTCCTCAATCCACCCTCTAACACTTAGAAAGAACCAATTCTTTCCCTCTACCAAGAATCTTCCTATCTTGTCAGTTCCTAATGTTTGTTCTTTGCAAGAACTCTTCTCAACTATGCTTCCCAAGCCCTACCCATTGGTTTGCATTGCAGGAGGTATAGGGATTCATTAAAATCCATACTATACTCCAAATTTGGGTCCTTACTTTCCAAGTTCAATCAATTTTCCATCGCTCACAAGGTTCCTATGTTTTAGGCCTTGTAGCCTTTTTCACCAATTAGGCCTCCTTCAATTTAGGAATTTGCAATTTTAGGTGAAAATTCTCAAAGAAACCCCAAATGTGTTTTGGAAGTTCAAACATATGATGCAAGACCTCCAAGATTTTCTTGGTTTCAGGTCCCAACTATGTTCGTACACCCTGTTTCAGAAATAGGGCTTTTTGTTTAGTTTTAGACCAGTCTTTGGTCTTTGGCTTCAAAACTTGGCAATATGGTTTCTTTGGCACTCCTATAGCTTCTTGATTACCTAAAAAACACATATCAACACATCCATGGAATTCTAGGCTCATGAACACATCCCTCCTACAATTTCTAAACTCTTTTACACAGTCTTCCTAGTCGGGCTTCACACTCAGCTCGCCTAGGGAAAGACTTTAAAAATCAGCGCACTCAGCTGCAGAGCTCCACCTTGTGGATTCTTGAATCTCAATGACCCTAGTATCCATCCCCAAGAGGCTGTACATAACCTATAGTGGGAAATGGAGATAGGTCCACATCTCTGCAACACTGTCAAAACTGGACAGTAAACTGTACAAACACAAAGAATTTACAAAATGCAATAGAAATGGAACTAAAAAAAAAACTAACAATTGAAAAAACTCTAACACATGATAAAAAATGATTTTCAATGGTTATTGTCCTAAAAATAATTCATGCAACAATAAAATCAACACTATTTCCTTCAAACTTCTATACCATTCAAAAGCTCTTGTGCTCAAAATCTCAGATTCATACAAATGACTTCCAACCCTTCAAATTAGGGTTTTCCTTCCTTATATAGGCTCAAAAATGTGTCTATCTCATTAAGAAACCTCTTTTTTCTCCTAAAGACCGAAATTCCCTTTTTGACAACAATTTTTGAAAAGTTGCAAATGTTGCACTTAGCAACATTTTGCAACATTTTTACATCTTTTACCATGCACTTTTCAGGTGTTTTAAAACTAACCTGACCTATCTAAACTTAGTTAGACCTCTTAGGGCATCATAGGACCCTAAAGACATAAAATACATCAACTTGCGACTTGACAACATTATCAAGTACAGTGCATTAATGAGCTAGTTTGAATTTCTCTAACCTATAAAAGAGCACAAACAAGACCTACTCACACCACACTTGGTCCACATGACCTTATATATTTACAGTGACCTTCAAGAGGGTCTTTCACACTTTCTCACACCAAAAATGAGATAACCAACTGAATAGCTTCTCAGGGGTGCTCCTGCACCATACTGCCAAGGCTAAGAACTTAAGTCACCTCTGGGGACAGGAGCTTAGAATCAACTCCAGACTTCTTGAATTCATTCTCTGCTACCTAAGTAGCTTCAGCTTCAGCTTCTGATTTTCCTTTCCACTGAATGAGGTGCTCCATGTAGGTTCCCTGCCTGATCTTTTTCTTCACTCAAGAGTCCAGAATCTTCACAGCTACGGTTTAGGTGCATGGGAAATTTGAACATCTTGGGTGATTCCCTTACTGTTTGACTGTGACTCAGAGTGTACTGGTGTAGGCCCTTTATACTACACCAAATCCTACACATTAAAAATAGGAGACATTTCCAAGTCTGATGGCAAGTCTATTCTATAGGCATTTTGTCCATACTTTGCAACAATCTTAAGAAGGACCTATCCTCCTAATTTTTAGCTTGGTGGGGACTCCTTTATGCAACTTGGACTTGTTAAGATGTACCACAATAAGGTCACCCACATCAAACTGAATGTCCCTTCTTATTTCATCTACTTTGGCTTTCAATTTTTGTGTAGCCTCTTGGAGCTGCTTCTTCACTTGGTCATGAACCTCCTTCATTGATTGAGTGAAGTCTTCTATATATGCACTTCTTCCTTCCTCATTTTCCAAGTGTCTTAATTCTAACACACCTCTAGGGTGTAGCCCATAAACTATTTCAAAGGGGCTCTTTCCTATTGTTCTGTTAACACTTTCATTATAGGCATACTCTGCCCGTGGTAACAACTGATCCCACATCAATCCATACTCCTTTGTTAAGAATCTAAGGAGATTACCTAGCACTCTGTTAATAACTTTAGTCTAACCATTAGTTTGGGGATGGTAGGCTGATCCAAATGACAGGTTGGTTCCCAACCTTATCCACAAGGTCTTGCAAAAATGACCCATAAATTTGACATCTCTGTCAGATACTATGTTTAGGGGAAATCCATGAATCTGTACCACCTCTTTAAAGAAAAAATGTGCAATATGACTGGCATCATGAGTGGTTTTGCAAGAAATGAAGTGGCTCATCTTGCTAAACCTATCTACAACCACAAATTACTATCTAAACTAGTCTTGGTTCTAGGCAATCCAACAATAAAATCCCTACTAATACATTCCCAAGGCCTACTAGGAATGGGTAAAGGTTGATACAAACCTACATTAGATGAGATACCTTTAGCTTTTTAACAAACCAAGCATTGCTCCACATACTTCCTGATGTCCTTTTGTATCTTAAGCCAATAATAGAACCTTTGCACTAGTTCTAGTGTTTTGTTTAGGCCAAAATGCCCACTTAAGCTCCCATTGTGCTTCTCTTGTATCACATTCTCCCTCATAGATCCCTTAGGAATACATAACTATCCTCCTCTAAACAAGAGATCATTTTGAAAAGTATATTCTTCAAATTGACTATGGAAATGGTTTTTTAAGTCCTTACATACCTTGTATGCTTCTGAGAATTCCTCATCTCCTTCGTAAAGCTCCTTGAAGCTCTCTATGCCTATACTTTGTAGTTGTACCTCTTGGACTATCAAGAGTCTCCTACTCAAAGCATCAGCCACCTTTTTCAACTATCCTTTCTTATGTTTTATGGTGAAGGTATAGGATTGTAAATATTTCATCCATTTGAGATGTCTATTGCTCAACTTCTCCTGGGAATTGATAAAACTCAAAGCTCTGTTGTCAGTATAGACCACCAATGCTTTTGGAAACAAATAAAGCCTCCATTTCCTCAAGGATTTCACCAATGCATATAACTCTAGGTCATAAGAATAATATCTCTTCTTAGCCTCATTCAACTTCTCACTATAAAATGCCATTGGCCAATCTTCTCGATTCAACACTGCTCCAACAGCTATGCCACTTGCATCACATTCAAGGGTGAATAACTTATCAAAGTTTGGAAAAACCAAAATAGGTTGTGTAGCCACTCTCTTTTTCAACCATTCAAAACCTTTACTAGCCTCTGGAGTCCATTTGAATTTAGTTTTCACTCCACATTTAATTGTGTCTAAGACTGATGCACATATCTCACTAAAACCTCTAATTAACTTCCTATAAAATTTGGCAAGTCCATGAAAACTCCTTACCTCAGTGCTGCTTGTAGGGGTAGGCCAATTGAGTATTGCTTCAAATTTTCTAGGATCCATCTTCAAGGTTCCTTGAGACACTACAAAACCAAGATAGATTAGCTCTTTCTTCATAAATTCACACTTTTCCAAGTTAATGGATAGCTTCTCCTCATGGAGTTTCTTCATCACAATCTACAAATGTTGGAGATGCTCCTCTTTAGTCTTACTAAAAATTAGGATATCATCTAGGTACACTACTACAAATATGCCTATGTAGTCTTTCAACACCTCACTCATCAATCTCATAAAGGTGCTTGGAGCATTTCTAAGACCAAAGGGCATGACCAACCATTCATAGAGCCCTTCTATGGTCTTGAATGTAGTCTTCCACTCATCACCCTCCTTAATCCTGATTTGATGGTACCCACTCTTCAAATCCAACTTGGTGTAGTACCTTGCTCCTCCCAAACAGTCCATAAGATCTTCAATCCTAGGAATGGGAAATTTGTACCTTATAGTGATCCTATTAATTTCTCTTGAGTCTATACAAAGCCTCCACTTACCTCCCTTCTTTGATGCTAGAACCACTGGCACTGCACATGGGCTAATGATTGTCCTGATTAGACCTTGGTCTAAAAGTTCTTGTACTTGACTGGCTATCTCCTTTTTTTGATCAGGAGTCATCTTGTATGCAGATTTATTTGGTATAGATGCTCTTGGTATGAAGTTAATATGATGACTTATGGCTCTAGGAGGTGGCAACATTGCAGGCGACCCATCACTAACTATGTCCTTAAACTCCTTCAATAAATCCTACACTTCCTTTGGTAATGATGTTTGTTCCACCTTCTTTTCTTCACTAGGCTTAACCATGATAGCATAGTGTGTCTCTTCTCCATTCTTTACATCTTTCATGTACTCTTTACCTCCATGTAATAAGACATTAGGTCCTGCTGATGTAGATCCCTCATCATCCATGAGTGATTGAATTCTATATGTGACCCCATCTTTATTGAAAGAATAAGAGTTCTTCTCTCCATCATGAATTGTCTTCCTATAAAATTTCCATGGCCTACCTAAGAGTAGGTGGCATGCATCCATTGGGAGTACATCACACAATATTCTGTCCAGATATTTCCCTATTGAGAAATTAACCCATGCTTTCTCATTGACAAGAACATGCTATCCCTTATTCAACCATGTGACTCTATAAGGATTTGTATGGGGTATTTTGGTCAATCCTAATTTTCTGACTACCTCCTCTGAAATGATATTATCAGTAGACCCTGAGTCTATGATCATCCTACAAAATCTAGCAAGTATTTTTCACTTTAGTCTAAAAAGTGCCCTCCTTTGTTTAGCTTCCTCTTTGACAGGCTCCTTAATAAGTATCCTCATAATCATTAGATTCTCCCCACTCTCTGAATTGAGGTTAATTTTGGGAGATTTAATACTCTTAGTCTCTTCTTGGGCAATGTAGTTTACCCTCTTCTCACCATGTGAACTAGAAGCCTTCTCATGGAATCTATAGGTTGGATGGCCTATTTGATTACAATGAAAACATTTCATATTTACAAAATGTGAGGCTCTTCCTGAACCTCCAAATCTGCCTCTTCCTCCACCTTGGAAACCTTTGCCTCTATTCACGCTTCCTCTTCCACTGGTTTCATTGACTATCTCTACCAATTTGGATTCTCCTTGAGCTCTAAACTCACTGCTTCTACCTGCAAAGATACCTCTATGTCCTCTGTTCTCTTTTCCTCTACCTCTTCCCCTTGAGGTATGGTCATGTTTCCTTTTTCCTTTCTCTTCTATTTTCATAGCCAGATGATAGCATTGTCTCAGACTTGTTAAGGTAGTAAGGATCATCTCTTCTTGGATAGACCATTTAAGTCCATTTGGATATCTAGCCAATCTGATGCACTCATCCTCCACTATGTTTGACCTTAAGCACAACTTTTGGAACTCCTCAGTATATGCTTGAACATCTAGGTCTTTCTACCTGAGGTTTTGTCTCCTTCTATGCATCTAAACCTCGTAATCATCAGGTAAGTAAGTTTGCTTTAGCTTAGCTAACATGCCCTTCCATGTAACAATAGGGTTCTTTCCCTCTTTCTCTCTCTCATTCTGGACAAACTTCCACCAGGTGAGTGCTGGTCCTCTCAACCTAGATTTAGCCACCTTTAGCTTTTGAGCATATGTTATGCCATCACAGTCGAAGTGATTTTCAATGCTGTCTATCCAATCCATGACTAGATCAACATCCATTTGTCCACTAAAGAGTGGCACTCCCTCCAAATATTTTCCACTTAAGGCCTTTAGTGCCTTCAAGAAGGGTTCTTCTGGAATAAAAGGATCAGGAGTAGGTGTTTCTTCCTCCAAATCCAACTCCTTCTCCTTGGCTTCTTTTTGTTCCTTCAGGTCTATCTTGTTCTTCACTTTATCTTCCTTGTCTTGGACTTCACCCAAGAGTTGTTCCACTTGAGCCAATCTCTCTCTTAGTAGTCTGTTATCCTCTTCTTCTTATTCAACCTTCTTGGCTAATTCAACATTGGTTACCATCTTGCTAGATGCACTTAACTCTTCACTTGATTCAGTGGGATGCAACATTCACTTGCTACAACACTTCTTATCCCAAATCTTGAACCTACTCTGATACCACTTTGATAGGGAGAATACTAGCTACCTCCTAAGTTGTCTTGAACTCAATTTATTCCACTCCTAGGACCTCTTAGGGTTTCCTCAATCCACCCTCTAACACTTAGAAAGAACCAATTCTTTCCCTCTACCAAGAATCTTCCTATCTTGTCAAGTTCCTAATGTTTGTTCTTTGCAAGAACTCTTCTCAACTATGCTTCCCAAGCCCTACCCATTGGTTTGTATTGCATAAGGTCCTGGGCTTCATTAAAATCCACACTAGACTCCAAATGTGGGTCCTTACTTGCCAAGTTTAATCAATTTTCCATCGCTCACAAGGTTCCTATGTTTTAGGCCTTGTAGCCTTTTTCACCAATTAAGCCTCCTACAATTTAGGAATTTGCAATTTCAGGTGAAAATTCTCAAAGAACACAAAAATGTGTTTTGGAAGTTCAAACATATGATACAAGACCTCTAAGATTTTCTTGTTTTCAGGTCCCAACTCTGTGTGTACACCCTGTTTCAGAAATAGGGCTTTTTGTTTAGTTTTAGACCAGTCTTTGGTCTTTGGCTTCAAAACTTGGAAATATGGTTTCTTGGGCACTCCTCAAACTTCTTGAGTACCTATGCAACACATATCAACACATCCATGGCATTATAGGCTCATGAACACATCCCTCCTGATTTTTCTAAACTCTTTTACACAGTCTTCCTAGCCGGGCTTCACACTCAGCTCGCCTAGGGAAAGACTTTAAAAATTAGTGCACTCACTTGTAGAGCTCCACCTTGTGGATTCTTGAAGTTCAATGACCCTAGTCTCCATCCCCAAGAGGCCATATAGAACCTATGGTGGGAATTGGAGCTAGGTCCACATCTTTGCAACACTGTCAAAACTAGACAGTAAACTGTACAAACACAAAGAATTTACAAAATGCAATGGAAATGGAACTACAAAACAAAATAACAATTGAAAACACTCTAACAAATGCTAAAAAATGATTTCTTATGGTTACAATCCTAAAACTAATCCATGCAACAATAAAATCAACACTGTTTCCTTCAAACTTTTACTCTGTCATTCAAAAGCTCTTGTGCTCAAAATCTCAGATCTGTACAAATGACTTCCAACCCTTCAAATTAGGGTTTTCCTTCCTTATATAGGCTCAACACATGTGTCTAGCTCATTAAGCAACCTCTTTTTTCTCCTAAAGACCGAAATTCCCTTTTTGACAACAATTGTTGAAAAGTTGCAAATGTTGCACTTAGCAACATTTTGCAACATTTTTACATCAATTTACAACTTTGCACTTTTCAGGTGTTTTAACACTAACCTAACCTGTCTAACCTTAGTTAGACCTCTTAGGACATCATAGGACCTTAAATACATAAAATACATCAACTTTCAACTTGAAAACATTATAAAGTACAGTGCATTAATGAGCTAGTTTGAATTTCTTTGACCTATAAAAGAGCACAAACAAGACCTACTCACACCACACTTGGTCCACATGACCTTATATATTTACAGTTCCCTTCAAGAGGGTCTTTCACACTTTCTCACACCAAAAATGAGATAACCAACTGACTGGCTTCTCAGGGGTGCTCCTGCACCACCAACATTCACTAAGTGACTTCAAACACCGACGGGTAGTGGAAACCGAAGGACAAAGATAACTGAAAGTTAAGTCATAGTGATGCCCAAGAAAAGAAACTGACAAGCATTACCAATGAGTAGAATCACAAGCATTACCGATAGCTAGAATTACAGTGTTAATTGACATACTGATAAGCCCGAAGGATAGACAACCCCGACAAACAGACAACACCGACAGAGTAGCCTGAGGAGAACTAAAGTGTTGATCGAAGCTATCAAAGAGTTAAAATACCGAAGTTAACTGGATTTCAAAAATGAAAAATTACTTAGTTGGCAGATCTAAAGATAGACTTAACTAGTTGTTGAAATTGTTTTAATTGACAAGTTAAAGATAGAGATATGTAAAAAATTTAAATCTATTTTATCCAGTTGGCAAGAAGATTTCTACGAGATACAACAAGAGTTATGATTTAAATCAAGATTGGCTAAGATTGTGGATCACGCCAAGAACAAGAAAATCAAGAAGTGAAGAACAATATTATCATGTCTATAAAGAGACAAATTAATTCATTATGAATTAAGGGGAGTGAATTAAAAGAAGGATGCTAAAGAGAAACTAATGAAGAACAAATTCATAGACACCTAATCAATCAAGCTAAGGAAAGAGCTAAAAAATTTTGCAGACACCGAGCAATAGAGAAGCACAACATCACTGAGCAGAAAGAGGTGGAGAAAATGTATTCAAAAGATATATTGATTAGAATGGTTTAATGAGCTTATAATAGATCTAAAAATCTGCAAGTCTAAGATGTATGAGTGAACATATCATTTACTATTTCAGTTTAACCATTGATTCAGAAAGTCTCTTAACCGAGCATGACTTAAAAATCCTTTCTATATTGAGATACATCCCAAGGAGCATAAAATTTTTTGATCATGAAGATAACATGAGATGCTAGATACCATTTGACAAACTACACTAGGTTTGGTCATAGAAGGTAACATAGAGATGCCCGATATCAAGTGACAAACTAATATTTTAAATCCTCTAACAAGGTCACACCTAACAGTGTGTTTGTAACCTTTAACATGGTTGGATCTTCACCGAGCTCACTTCAGAAGAGTGAAAATTTTGGGTTACCGATTCCAAGTGGTTTTTTCCCTTAACAAGGTTTCCACGTTAAAAATTCATATGTCAATGTGTTTATGAGTCATCACTTTAGTGTTTTGCATTACACATAACTAATCTAGATTGATCAGTATACACTAAGAAATTTACTATTTTTGGTAAATGAAAGACTGCTATTTGGTAAACATTAAGAATAAGGTTTAACAGAGTACTTTGAGAAGTAGTTATTTGATATGTATATTTGAAGGTATACATCTTGTAGGACTGCAGATAACTAGATGATTAATATTGTGGTACTAAGTTTTTGGGTTTATTAATTGGAACATTTTTGAGGCCACTAATTCGCCCCCCCTCTTAGTAATTATAACAATTGGTATCAGAGCTTGTGTGCTTCGAAAGGGAGTTTAATAACTCAAGAAAAAGATCACAAGATGAAAAAGTGATATGTGCCCAAGTTGAATAACAACTTTGCATCATGGCAAAGGAGAATAAGACTCCACCTATCATATATTGGTAATGATGTTACTCAACACCTTGATATTGAATATGTGTTTCTTGCAGGAACTCACACTCTTGAGAAATTGAGAGAAAAGCATGAGCATAATTGCATGATGATAGAGCTTGCTTCCTCACTCTCCGATGCTGAGTTTGAAGATGTTAAAAACTCCACCTCTGCAAAGGAAATGTGGGATACATTGAAGTTGGTACATGGAGGAGATGCTAATGTACTAGGAGCCAAGGCATAAATCCTAAGAGGGAGGTTTGATGACCTAAGGATGAAAGAAGGAGAAAATATCACTCTGTATAGCTACAGAATCAAAGAGGTAGTCAATGCTATCCGAGGAGTTGGAGGTGTACTTGAAGAAGAGATGGTGGTAAGTAAAATATTAAGAACCTTACTACCTATATATGCTATTAGAGTTTCTACTATACAATAAATGAGAGCAGTTGCAAATAATGGAGTTACTCTAGATAGTCTGATTGGTAGACTAATTTCATTTAAGATGAATAACTTTGATAATAGTGTCTTACCATCTATAGAATATGCATTCAAATATTCTTTGAAAATAAGTAATTCAAGTCAGAGACACACTATGAGGAATGATAGTGAAAGTGATAATGAGGATCAAGGACTTGATGAGATTGAAGCACTAATGGAAAGAAGATTGTAGAGAGGCAAAGGGAGATACAAAGGTAAATTACCACTTGTATGTTTTAATTGTAAAGAGGTTGGACACTTTGCTACAAGATGTCCTAGGAGAAGAAAAGATGATAGAAGTAATGATAGAACATATGAAAAGAAGTTTGACCGAGGTGATAACAGAGATTACCGAAGCAAATGACAATCTGAAACAAGAGATACCTGAGACTACAAGGACAAAGGAAAGAAATCTTGTTACCTAGCTGAGAACAAAGCTGATAATATTGAAACCGATTCTGAAGAAGACATTGAGATGGTATTTGTAGCCATTAAAGATGATTCAGACGAAGAAGAAGAAAGGTATGTAGAAACTACACTCATATCTAAGGTTAGTAAGAATGATGTCTAGATCATAGATAGTGGCTGCACTCACCACATGACCGGTGATAAGCAAAAGTTTGAAAATTTTGAATACTATAATGGTGGTTAAGTAAGAATGGGTAATGACACACCTTGTCTAGTTGAAGGTAAAGGAACCATACTGTTGAATAAACTAATCAAATGTGAAAATGCTTACTAGGTAAAATGACTGAATTATAATATATTAAGTGTTTCATAGCTAAACAATACAGGTCACCTAGTAGCATTTGAGAATAAGAAGGCAAAGATCTTCAATAAATCGGGAAGGTTGAT
This sequence comes from Thuja plicata, assembly GCA_018584345.1. NCBI lineage: Eukaryota > Viridiplantae > Streptophyta > Pinopsida > Cupressales > Cupressaceae > Thuja > Thuja plicata. Next base: position 71,216 of record MU225466.1, on the reverse strand, counting down.
CGAAACTGGTGAGAAAAAAAAGGGTAACCTTTTCTATCTTGATGACATTAACAAAACTTGTTTTATGGTTAGAAATGAAGACATATGGTTGTGGCACAAAATATTGTGTCATGTGAATTTTGACAACATTATAAAGATAAGCAATAAAAGAAAAGTCAGAGGCTTACCGAGCATGTCAAAGCCCAAGCATATCATGTGCAAGAATTGTCAAAAAGGTAAGATGACAAAGTCTAGTTTCAAGAGTAAAACCCATACATCTAATGCAATTCTAGAATTAGTCCATACTGATCTATGTGGATCCATGAGAAAAAAGAGTTACTATGGAGATAGGCATTTCATTCTTCTTGTAGATGATTATTCTAGAATGATGATAGTTATGTTCTTAATAGATAAATAAAAAGCATTCAAGATGTTTAAATGGTATAAGGCTACGGTAGAAAAACAAAGTGATAAGAAATTGAAATTATTAAGGTTAGATAGAGGAGGGGAATTTACTTCAGATGAATTCACTAATTTCTATAATGAGCATGGAATTAAAAGACAAGTTTCTGCACCAAGAACACCACAACAAAATGGAATTTCTGAGAGGAGAAAAAAATCAATTGTTGACTATACAAGAACATTGATGATTGAGAAAAGCATCACTCAAAATATTTGGAGGGAAGCTATCAGTACTTCTGTCTACACATTGAACATAGTACAATTGAAGGACACAAAGAAGACACCCTATGAGCTTTGGTATGGTTACACACCCAATGTAAGTTACTTCAGAATCTTTGGTAGTCAATGTTATAT
>MU225466.1:58929-70371 GCA_018584345.1 Thuja plicata | reverse complement strand
TTGACTCCAAAAGTGATGAAAGTATCTTTCTAGGGTATTCCACCAAAAGCAAGGCTTATAAATGTCTTAACAAGTCATCTAACAAGATCATTGAAAGTGCAAATGTAAGAATAGATGAATTTGCAGAAAATAATGATAAGGAAAGAAGAAAAGAACTAGAAGACTACAACAGGTTTGTTTACACTGAAGAACCTGACACTCTACCCAAGAAACAGTGTATCACTCCTGAGCAAAAGAAAATTGCAACCAAGTATCAGGCTACAATTACTGAAAATCAGGATAACACTCAAGATGATATACTGAGTGATGGAGATTAGAACGAAGGTCAAGAAGATGATCAAAATGATAGAAAAATTGCTGAACTGAAACTTGCCAAGTATGTCAGAAGACATCACCCAGAAAGTGAGATCATAGGAGACAAGAAGGATGGAATGAGAACAAGAAGTAAGTCACTAAAAAATAGATGTTTACTTTGTGAATTTGAGCCTAAATATGTTAATAATGCACTTGAAAATGAAGAATGGGTCAGTTCTATGAATGAAGAAATAGAACAAATTGAGAAGAACAATACATGGACACTAGTACCAAGACCAGATGACAAGAATGTCATCGATACCGAATGGATATTCAGAAACAAGCTGAATGAGAATGGAGAAGTCACAAGAAATAAAGCAAGGGGTATGCACAAGAAGAAGGTATTGATTATGGTGAAACCTTTGCACCCGTTGCTAGAATAGGAGTTAGAATTCATCTTGTTTATGCTACATTTAAAGGATTCAAGGTATACTAGATGGATGTTAAATATGCATTCCTAAATGGAATACTAGAAGAAGAAGTATACATTGAACAACCAGAAGGGTTTGTTGATCCATACAAGAGAAACATGGTATGTAGACTACATAAATCCTTGTATGGATTGAAACAAGCACCGAGAGCCTGGTATAAAAGACTTCAATCCTATCTCATTAACATTGAATTTATAAGAACAAGTGAAAATAACAATCTGTACTTAAAAGAAGATACCGATGGTAATATTCTAATTGCTGAAATATTTGTTGATGATATCATTTTTTTGGGAAATGAAATGTTATGAAAATCCTTTGCTAGTGAAATGAGAAAAGAATTTGAAATGTCTATGTTTGGGGAGATCAAATTCTTTCTTGGTCTATAGATTCTTCAACAAGATGCAGGCATATATATCACTCAGTCCAAATACATCAAGGAAGTGCTGAAGATATTCAAGATGGAAGATTCCAAACCAGTTGGAACACCTATGGCTACCAGATGTAAGCTGACAAAGGAAGATAAGTCAAATGAGGTAAATCAGACCTTGTATAGATCAATGATGGAAAAATAATGTATGTTGTTCATACTAGACCAGATATAGCACATGCAGTTGGAATAGTTGCAAGATTCTATGCTAATCCCAAAGAATCACATATGACTGCTGTTAAGAGAATTCTAAGATATCTAAAGAACACCGAGGAATATGGTTTATGGTATAAAAGAGAAGGAAAATTTGAGCTACAAGTCTATACAGATGTTGATTGGGCTAGAAACATTGATGACCGAAAGAGCACAACTAGAGGAGCATTCTTCATGGGTGACAAACTTGTCACATGGATCAACAAGAAGCAAGGATGCATCTCTTAGTCTACTGTAGAAGCAAAATATGTGGCTGCTGCTACAAATTGCTCTAATATTGCCTAGATCAAACAGTTCCTGGAAGGTATGAATATGAAGATTATTGAACTAGTGATTATCTATTGTGATAATACCAGTGCAATAAACATTTCTAAGAATCCAGTCATGCATGCTAAGACTAAGCATATTGCAATCAAGTATCACTATTTAAGAGAACAAGTGCAAGAAAAACAAGTGATACTCAAATATGTTCAATCAAAGGAATAGTTAGCTGATATATTCACCAAGCCATTACTGAAAGATACATTTGATTACCTGGGACAGAGAATAGGGGTACAACCCTTGTCTATCAGTCAGTAATTTGACTAGGAGGTTGCATACGCCTATACACAAATTAGAAGATCATTTATGTTGATGCAAGCATCAAGATGGACAACAAAAGATATATTTCTACACAGTAAGGTACAAATCTACACCGAACACTAGAGACAATGTATTATTGATGGATAGGGAAATGCAAGGAGTATATTATAAGAAGAAATGGAAGATGATATGGAAGAATTGCTTGGCATTGTTGTCAAAGGGAGAGATTATCTCATTCTCAGGAATTATAAGGGAGGGAGATTCTCATTATCCAAAGGAAGAGATTATCTCATTATCAGAGAAGAGATTGTATCATTATCCATAGAAATAAGTTCTAAATAATTCAAAGGGAAAGTTAATCAATATACAGAGAGATTGATTACATATGAAATATCCATCTAAGGGAGAGAAGTAACAAAGGGAGAGAATACATACTAAGGGAGAAATTGCTGTCAAAGGAAAAAGAGATGATCAAAGAGAGGATCAGACAAGGAAAAACACATATCAAAAACATAGATCAGAAGTTGCTACATCTATCCAGTGAAGGGATTGAAGATTTAAGAACTCACTCTGCAAGAAACAAATCTAAGCTATATGAGATATTGATGAAACTTTTATATTTCATATTATATTAGTAATAATATAGTGTTATAATGTAGTGCATTTCCATCAATGCCAAAGGGAGAGATTGATGACATGTAACTGGTTAAATGTTTGAAAATGTTTAGTTGATCACCGAAATGTAGAAAGATAATGCAAGACATTAAATCAGATAATGGATTGTTTGTCATTAATGCCAACTTGATATAATATAAATGGTTATATTAAAAGTGTCAAAGACTTTAGAGAATTAGAGAGATAAAGATTATGCTTTCAGTAATGCATAAAAGACCAGCATTCACTAAGTGAATTCAAACACCAACGGCTAGTGGAAACTGAAGGACATAGATAATTGAAAGTTAACTCACAGTGATGGCCGAGAAAAGAAACCAATGAGAATTACCAACGAGTAGAATCAAGGGCATTATCGATGACCAAAAATTATAGTGTTACCCGGTGGACAGACAAGCTCAAAGGACAGACAACCCCGACAGATAGACAACATCGACAGAGTAGCCCGAGGAGAACTGAAGTGTTGACTGAAGCTATCAAAGAGTTAAAACACCGAAGTTAACTAGAGTTCATAAACAAAAAAATAATTAGCTGGCAGAGCTAAAGATAGAATTAACTTGTTGTTGACATTGTTTTAATCGACAAGTTAAAGCCAGAGATAAGTAAAATATTTAAAACTATTTTATCCAGTTGGAAAGAAGATTTCTATTAGATAAAACAAGAGTTATGCTTTAAATCAAGATTGGCTAAGATTGCGGATCACGCCAAGAACAAGAAAATCAAGAAGTGAAGAACAATGATATCATGTGTATAAAGAGACAACCTAATTCGTTATGAATTAAGGGGAGTGAATGAAAAGAAGGATGCTGAAGAGAAACTAATGAAGAACAAATTCATATAGTCCTTATCAATCAAGCTGAGGAAAGAGCTAAAGATTTTTGCGAAAACCAAGCAATAGAGAAGCACAACATCACCGAGCAGAAAGAGGTGGAGCAAAGGTATTGAAAAGATATATTGATCAGAATGGTTTAATGAGCTTACAATAGATTTGAAAATCTGCAAGTCTAAGTTGTATGTGTGAACATATCATTTACTATTTCAATTTAACCATTGATTCTGAAAGTCTCTTAACTGAGCAGGACTTAACAATCCTTTCTATATTGAGATACATCCCAAGGAGTATCAAAAAGTTTGATCATGAAGATAGCATGAGATTCCATATATCATTTGACAAACTACACTGGGTTTGGTCATAGAAGGTAACATAGATATGCCTGATATCAAGTGATAAACTAATCTTTTAAATCCTCTAACAAGGTCACACCTAATGGTGTTTTTGTAACCTTTAAGAGGGTTGGATCTTCACCGAGATCACTTTAGAAGAGTGAAAATTTTGCGCTACCGGTCCCAAGTGGTTTTTCCCTTAATAGAGTTTCCATGTTAAAAATTCATGTGTCAATCTGTTTATGAGTCATTACTTTAGTGTTTTGTGTTACACATAACTAATCTAGATTGATCGGTATACACTAAGCAATTTACTATTTTTCAGTAATGAAAGACTGCTATTCGGTAAACATTAAGAATAAGGTTGTTAATGTGTTTATGATTCATTAATTTAGTGTTTTGCATTACACATAACTAATCTAGATTGATCGGTATACACTAAGCAATTTACTATTTTTTGGTAAATGAAAGACTACTATTTGGTAAACATTAAGAATAAGGTTTAACAGAGTATTTCGAGTAGTAGTTATTTGATAAGTATATTTGAAGGCATACATCTTGTAGGAATGATGATAAATAAAGGCTTAATATTGTGGTACTAAGTTTTTGGGTTGATTAATTGGAATATTTTTTAGGCCACTGATTCACCCCCTCTCAGTTATTCTAACACAGGATTGCCAAGGACCCAAGATGCTCCTGCATCAGACACCTGAGGTTAAAAGAAATGATTCCTTGAATCATATATCAGGTCCAACCTGAAATAAATCCAACATAGATTGAGAAATCCAAGATGAGTCCTCAATCAATGTGTTTTTCCATTTTACCAGATACTCCATGTATTCCTTTCCTCTTGTACTTCTGCCAACTCTTTGTTTCAAAATCTGTTTAACTTCCTCTATCTGTTTCTTAGGATAATCACTCGGTACAACCACTTTTTCATCAGGTTCATGATATTCTTACAAGTTTGAAATATTGAATATAGGTGATATATCCATGTCATCAGGTAATTCAACTTCATAGGCATTTCTATTGTCAAATCTTCTCAGTATTCTGCAAGGACCAAATTTCTTCATCTTCAATTTTCCATATGTCCCAATAGGAAATCCACCTTTCTTGAAATTAACCATTAATGCATCACCAAATTCAAAGGTTTTATGTCTTCTTGATCTATCTGCACTATCTTTGTATTTCTGATTACTTTTCTCCAGCTTCTGTTTTACATCCTCATGCAATGTCTTCATAAACTCAACAAATATCTCTGCTTCAACACTGCTTTTCTCTCTCCAACAATATTTCTCAAGTTTTATATACCTCTTGGTTGTATTCCATGAATAATATCAAAAGGTTTCTTTCGATTGATTCTATTTACTAAATTTTTGTATGCAAACTTTGCTTGTGCCAACATCAAATCCCAATTGCTGGTGTCTCTCCAACTAGGCATCTCAAAAAGTTACCCAAACTTTGGTTTACAACCTCTGTTTGTCCATCAGTCTGTGGATGAAATGTAGAACTATACTTCAACTCAGTATCCAACTTCTTTCAAAGTGTTCTCCAAAAATAGTTTACAAGCTTACTATCTCGGTCAGAGATGATACTCCTTGGTAATCCATGCATTTTGACAATCTCCTTAAAAAAAAGATCTGCTATATGTACTACATCTGATGTTTTATTACATGCTATAAAATGTGTCATTTTAGAAAATCTATCCACAACAAAAAATATGGAATCATTACCTCTTGCTGTCCTCGGTATGCCAAGAACAAAATCGATGCTGATATCACTCCAAGGTTTCTTAGGAATAGTAATTGGTGTATACAAACTAGTATTTTGACTCACTCCTTTTGCAACTTGAGAAACTCCACAAATTTTCACAAATTTATGAGCATCCTTATACAATTGAGGCCAAAAATACCTTTCCTTAAGAAAACTCAATGTTTTATCAATGCCAAAATGTCCAGCCAAACCACTACTATGTTTCTCCTTTATCAAATTAGTTCTTATTGAATGTGTCGGTATACACAATTGAATAAATTTGAACAACATATGTTCCTGAATGAAATAGTCTTCATACTTACTTGATTGATTTTAATTAGGTGCTCTGCACACTCTCCACTGCTCAGAAAAATGAGGATCACTTTCATACAAATGCTTCATGTCATAAAAACCAAGAGCCTCAATTCTCATTTCAGTCAAAAAAGATCTTCTTCTATTCAATGCATCAACAAATCGGTTAGAAACTCCACTCTTATGTTTAATCACAAATATGAAACTCTATAAATACTCTACCCATTTCATATGTCTCTGATTCAACTTATTCTAACTACCCAAATACTGTAAAGCCTTATGATCAGTATACAACAAAAATTCATTTGGCACCAATTATTGTCTCCATTTCTTCATAGCTTGAACAAAAGCATAGAAATCTTGATCATAGAAAAAATATTTCCTCTTAGCATCATTCAAATTTTCATTGAAGAAAGCAACATGTTTACCTTCTTGAGTCAACACAGCTCCAATTGCACTTCCACTTGCATCACATTCAACTTGAAATACCTTATTGAAATCAGGTAAATCTAACACAAGTAATTCAACAACCTTCAGCTTCAAAGTCTCTAAACTCTTATCAGTTCCATGTGTCCATTTAAATTCTCTTTTGTCTCCTCTCATTATCTCAGTCATAGCATTACAAATAGAACTGAAATTTGTGATAAAATTCCTATAAAAATTTGCCAATCCATGAAATGATCTTACCTCAGTGACATTATTAGGTGTAGGAAAACTAAGTATAGCTTCAACCTTCTTAGGATCTCTTCAAAACATCAGTTGAAATCACAAAACCCAAATACACAAGCTCTTCTTTCATGAAGGAACACTTTTTTAGATTTATCATCAACAAATTTTCCTCTTCCCATCTCTGTAATACTTACCTTATATGCATCTGTTGGAAAGTAATCAATTTTGTGTAAATGTGATTTAATTTTTGGGTGTCATTTATGGAAACACATCTGGGTTTCAGACCAATTCCAAAAAAGATGAGTTTTGGTGATTCATAAATTGACTAAGTGTAGAAGCAGAGATACATGAGAGTTTTGGGTGTCGAAGATTGAGATTGATGATTTAGGGAAAGAGAGCTTAGAGGAAGACAATATGGGGTATGTATGACATCCACTTAAGATTTATTTTATTTTGGTTGAGTCTATGGTGAGTTAGACATAATTTAAGACAGACAAACAGTAGCAGAACAATGAAACAAAGCAGTTTGATAGTAGCGAAGATTGAGGGAGTATGGCTTGGACTCCAGACAATCGAAATTGTATTTTGATTTTTGATAACCTCTACATCGACTATGCAAGAGAACCAACTATGCTTTTAGTGTTTACCATATTAAATGTATTTTGTATTGTATGTCGACTTAGTAATTTGTAATATTCATATTGAGAGCTGAATTTGTAAATTTGTGAGATTATATGAAAGATCTTTTTGATAAAGATAATGAAGAATTTAATTGGATAGTTGGATGAGTTTTTGAGTGAATAAAAAAGCAGAGAATGAAAGAGATCATTGAAGAACTATAAAGGAACTATCTAAGCACCAGTGTTTCTTGTTTTGTTCATGACTGAGAACACTTTGTAACCTGAATTATATTGTAAGAGCCGTAAGCTCAGTTGGCCCCTAACAGGGTGTTGTGAACCTTTAACAGGGTTGTTATTCCTCTAAAAAGGAAATGTACTATGTAATATTCAGCTCCTAACAGGGTTAGGTCTCCTTACAAGGAAATTATAGTTTAGTGCATCCTTGTGAGTACCATCCCCACCAGGGTTTTCCCTTGGCCAGGGTTTCCTTGAAAACAAAATATGGTGTTATGAGTATTGTGTCATTTGCTTATGTTCTTTTCTTTACAAAAAGTTTATGGTTAATATTTAAATGGTTGAAGAATTTAATAAAGTACTATAATACTGATTCACCCCCCTCTCAGTATTATCCAATCCTAACAATTGGTATCAGAGCTTTGGCCCTTGGAGAGAAAGTATAACAGGTTGAGGGAGATCAGAATGGATTTGGACAGTTTGCAAGAAAACTTTGATGCTACACTTGAAGACCTTGATAAAGAAAAAGAAGAGAATGGATAATTGAAATTCAACATTCGAAGAGTAGAGAAATTCATAAAGAAACTCAAAGATCAACTTGATTTTTCCAGAAATCAAAGACATGATCTTGTGGTTCAGATAAAAGAGGATTCAGATGAAGACAGTTCATATAAGGTGAAGCAACTAAAAGAAGAGAATGAAACTTTGAAACTTGAAAATGAGACTATGGCTAAAGAAATACAGGTACATAAGGATGCAAAGAAGAAAGTTGAAAAATCTTTGAACAGTGCATTAGATCAAATGAAGAATGAGGCTGACAATTACAAGAAAAAGTATCTAGAAATGGAGAAATACAATCAGATTATAAAAGGTGAACTTGTTGAAGAAAAGAATCACATTGAGAAACTTCACACCAGCCGTGATTTGATTGATGAACAAAGAGACAAATGGAAACCTAAGGGTGATATGACTAGTATTGGATTCAATGAAGTTGAATGTTCAAAGAATCAGGAAGAGAAATCAAATGAGAAGATTGATGATGAGAAACCTTCTATTGAAGAACCTAAAGAATAGATCAAACCCTTCAGAGGTAGATGCTTTGGCTGCAACAAATTTGGACACATGAAGAGAGACTGCAGAGGTAATGCCCCTTTTAGAAAATTTTTTGGTTATAGTTTTAACTATAATGGATATGGGCACAAGAAAGAAGAATGCAGAAAACCTTATCAATCAGGATATAGACAAGACAATGGAAGAGAACCTACAGTGAAACCTAAATGATACAAATGTAACAACATTGGACACATTGCGAAGTACTATAAGATGCAAGTCAATCAGGAAAGAAGACCTCCTATATGTTACAAATGCAATAATCTAGGACATATAGCAAAATTTTGTAGGTATAATGGATCAGACAACAAAAGAGTACCACCCCATATGAATTCATAGAAGAATGGAAATGATATTGGTAAGAGTGTTGCAGATGTGAAGAGTGATTTTGAAAGTTGTTTCAAAAAGGTAGAAGATAGCAACAGTGGTAAGATATGGAAGATCAAAGAAACTAGTGAGACATCAGTTCAAGGAGAGTTAGTAGAGGCTTCTGGATCTTCGCCTGATGGTAGCAAGACAAAATCAACCTAATTGGTCGATCACGGCCTTAGGGGGATCATTGGATACAGAAAACATAATATATCCTACCCTAAAATTCATGGATTGAGCTCATGCGAGCTTGGGTATAAGCTTGGTCGACATCATTAAGTATACATCTAAGAGCGCAAAATCAGCCGACACACATAGTTTGTTCACAAGATCTAACAGCTGACTGGATAGTTTTAAGTGAAAGTGAAATTCATAACTTAACTTGTATAAAGAACCACTTAATGAATTATGTCTATACCATTTGACTAAGAGTGAGCTAAGGAAATTAGAGAGCAGAGAAGTTTAGATTATTCTACATTGGCCGTGCATGATCGATTTAAGGATAAACTCAGAATTCAGCGAAAGAAAGGTATTTTACTTCATCTAGCCATGGATGCACCTATTATTTTCAATGTTACAGATAGACCTAGGTATAAGTTTAAGAAACATATGTTCAAATCATGCGAAGAGGATCCAGAGGGAGCATTTTCCCAAACCCCGTATGGCGTGTGTAGACACCTAAATTTGACCAGGTGTATCTTAAGCATTCAAAATTGTAAATCTTAGCCAAATGCCTCAAATCTCATCTCAATGCATTAAAATGGATCAAATCAAATGGACATTTATCAAGAAAAGTGGACAAAAATCAAATTAAATCAAAGGATTAAATAATCATGAAATCAAATAATTAAATTCAAGCCTAAAAGGGATTAATCAAAATCATGCAATTGATTTTAATCAATAGCTTAAATCAAAAAGATCAAATCCAACCCATTCACCCTTACATGGATAAATTAATTAAATGATTGAGTTATTTAATTCCTAATTTCTTTGAGGAAAACCAACCAATTTTTCCTCCATTTGAAAGCACCTCAAAGCTTTTGACTTAACCAAAGCTTGATCATGATCAACTCACTCTACCCCCTACCCTTGGGAAATTGCTATAAATACAAGCCATTTCTTTTGTGTTTTGGATCCAAGAATTTCAAGAGCAAAGAATCCTTATTATAGGCATTTGGAGAGCATTTGAGAGCTTTTGAGAATATTTCAGCATTTGCATAGCATTTAGATTATCATCTTTAGAAGCATTTGTTGATTTAATATCATATCTTGGAGCATTTTGAGCTAGATTAGAGCATTGTTTATCATTTATTTCTCATTCTAGGATTGTCCTTGGGAGAGATTAAGACTGAGAGCTCTCTTAACAAAGCTTAGATAGAGAACCATGAGATGTCATGGGTTTTAAACTTCAATTCTTAGATTAAATAGCATTTTCTTTCTATAGAGTTGTTGTTTCTAATCCTAATTTCATGAAGGTGTAATCATACACACACAAATGGTGCCCACCATGGGGCTTTAAGCCTCATTTCTAACATTTTATCTTGATATTTTGTGTGTTTTACATTATTCTTTGTGTTATTTTGCTGAAAAATAGGGGAAGAGCCGCCTATGCAGTATTCAGAGCCGCCTGTGAACATTAAAGTGCCGCCTATGGAGTTTCTTTTGTCTCTGTCTTTCTTTCGTCAGCCGCCTATGAGATAAAGTGTGTCACCTGGTAGATAAAGTGTGCCGCCTATGAACTTTAAAGAGCTACATTCCAGCAATATTTGGCTGCATTTTATACTTTTTGTGCCGCATGTCATTTTTATTTGGCTGCCTGTGGATTTTTTTGAGCCGCGTATTAGGATTTAAAATCCTCTTTGAAAGTTTTTATTTATGTGTAGTAACATTTAAATGTCGTTTATTAGCTGTTAAATGCCGTGTAGGTCTTTCTTCTTTAAATCGGGTTTTTAATGGTTTGCTCACTATTTTGACTCTTTGTGTTTTTCTTTTCTGCAGATGAAAAATCACCCAAAAGTGCAGAAACCAGAGAAACGGGTCACAAGTCTTAGCAAAGAGGTGAGAAATAAGGCTAAGAACGATAAAAAAAATACATGTAGCTAATCTCTTAGAGAGTTTATTTGAAGAGGAACACCCATATGATCATTACATTAAAGTGTTTTTTTCTTACAAATAAAAGTTTCCCACTCTTTGATTAATTTCCATTCTTAAGTTCTTTAAGCTTTGATTTGATAAAATTCCATTAAAAGAGATTTTAGGAGGGAAATTGTCATTTTAGATTTTCAAGTTTTCTTCACTTTGTCTCTATTTGTGTTGACTAACTTGTTGGAGGAGCCGGAGTGGGAAAGATCGCCACTAGGTGAGTTGAAATAAGCCAAAACAATCAAAAATGTGCCTAGCCTTGCCAGCTTCAAAAATGAGGTATTTATCTTGACAAGCTTGCATTGATTAAATTGTGGCATTTCATTTAAATCTAGTAATTAGGAAAACCCTTTTAATTGTCTAAATTGAACAAGCATTAGGCATATGCTCT
>MU225466.1:41757-56621 GCA_018584345.1 Thuja plicata | reverse complement strand
GTCATTTCAAGACCTAATTGAGAATGGGGTGACAATAGAAGAGGTATTGATAAAAAGTGGAGAAATCAAACTTTACAAAGATAACAAGAATAACAACAACAACAATACCTCCAACACTAATCAAAATCAAAATTCCCCCAATAATAACCGATTTTGGATGAAGAATAACAACAATAAAGGAGTGGCTAATGATGGAGTGGTAGAGGCTAACACTCTAAAGGCTACCCCTTTCAATCTCACTCAAAACTCAGTTCAAGACAATAATGTGAACCAAGCACCCAAAGTGCCCGTTAACAACAACAAAACTAATAACAACTTTGGGAATAATCAAGGGACTTACAAGCCCAAACCTTTCTTTGCACCTACACCTAAAAGGAAATTCACTGATTTGGGTGAACCATTGGAGAATTCATTAAGGATACTTATTGAAAATAAACTTATTGAATTACTAGTGGCTCAACCATATGAACCTCAAATCAAGCCAAATTGGTGGAGTGAGAATAGCCATTGTGAGTATCATCGAAATAGGGGACATAAGACCAATGATTGCATGCATCTCAAACATGTGGTACAAGGTCTCATAGAAAATGGTGTGATAAAAGTGGATGGCCCTCAAACTAATGAAGATCACACAGCCTTTAAAACTCATTTCTATAAACATGAAAAAGGAGAATCTTCCAACTCAAATAATGGAGGAAACAGTGTGAATAATGCAAGAGGCAATCATAATGTTAACTTTTCTCATACTTATGACAATACTATCATTGTTAGTGTGCTCAAAGATCAACCTATTCAAGAGTCTGCTAATGCCATCACAAGGGGGAAAGCCTCAAAGGTTACCCTACAAGGGGGTACTCCTATTACTATTGGCCCTAAGACACCAACTATTTTGGCTAAACAAACACCGTCCACAACAAAGCCTTATAGTTTGGTGGATCAATTACAAAAGAATCCAACACAAATATCCATTTTGGAGTTGTTGAAATTATCTCCTAATCACAAGGAGATCCTGGAAAAATCCTTGGATGAAACCACTGTTCCTATAAACTTGGAGGAAGACAAATTTTAGAACATGTTAGGGCATCTCATAGCCCCTCATTGTCTTTCCTTTTCAGAGCAAGATGACATGTCTATCACACATCCTCAAAACTTACCCTTGCATATAGAGGTATTAATCCAAAGACATAGAGTCAAGAGAGTTATCATAGATGGTGGAGCTGGTCTAAATATTTGCGCTTTAAACCTTGTCAAGTCATTAGGGTTAACCAAGTTTTCCATTGATCCAAAAAATCAAATCACTATTAAGGTTTATGATGAGGAGGAAATATCTTCAAAGGATATGGTCATTCTACCAATTCAAGTGGGAACTATCAAAAATGATACCATATGTCAGGTCCTTGATATGAAACTGACCTACAACATCTTACTAGGGAGGCCATGGATACATGAAATGCAAGTGGTACCTTCTACATATCACCAATGCATAAAATTTCCATACATGGGGGAAGAGATCACAATTGGAGGAGATCCAAACCATTTCCAATATTGAAATGCTTTAAAACCAAGTCATGAATTATATATTACTCATAATAGGGAAAGAGTCATCCCAGATATTACCATGGAAGAAGCCAAGGAAGCAAGTCCAAAACCAACATCAAATGCCACATCAACTTCTAACCCTATTCAAACTAACTCAACTACATCGACTAAGGGAAAATAAAATATGAGTTATGAGGGTTCAAATTCAAAGGATAATTCAGTTCAAACTTCAACATTGAGAACGGAAACTTCTAAACCCACTAAGGAAGAAAGGGAACAAACTAAGAAAGATCATTATGAAAAGATGAGTGACCTAATGAATTAATTTGAGAAATAATGCAAAATTAAGTCAAAAGGGGTAGGGGAATATTTCGTTTCCCTATTTGATTTACCTACATCTCCAAGGACACATGGGAATCCATCCAAAGATCATCAACCTCATAAATAAAATTCCCATTTTGTGAGGGAATGTGACAAACAGGAAATGGAAAAAGAAGATAATGAGGTATTAAAATGGCTTTATAAAGAGGAGGATAATTCAGCTAACTCCAATGAAAGGGTGCAACATATCAATATCCAAACTGATAAATATGGCTAAGGATTTGATATCATGAAGAAAATGGGGTATAAGGGAAGAGGACCCTTAGGAGTTTGACATAGAGGGTTGTTAGAACCTATTGAACTAGTTTGGAGAGAAAAAGAAGAGAAAGCCGGCATAGGTTTTCAACATAAAGGAGAAAGTTCAAGTCCCATGCATGATTTTGGTGCACATATCCATATGGTAGGTTCTGAAAGTGAAGATTATTCTAGGGATTATGAGTGGGATTCCTTGTCTAAAGAATCTTTTCATGACATAGAGGTTGATACCATTCACACTTATGCAACTCCTCCTGAAGTAGAGAATCAAGATCATGTGACTCAAAGTTCAAATTCAACTCAAACATCAAGTGAACCTCAACAAGTCAATGTAGGACAAGAAACTCTTTTCACTCAATGGGTAGGTGAACCTTGGGTACCTTCATGGGTGGGATATTCTAACCTAGTGTTTAATCTACACGCTTTCTTTCTCGTGGAAATCTTAGAGGACTCTAATGAAGAGGATTTTGATCCTTCTTCCATGGATCATTAAGAAGAGGCACATGTCATAGACCTTGATGATACAATGTATGAACCATCAAATGAAGTCATGTCCTTAAATCCTTGAAATGAAAACCCATCCAATGAATCCATGTCCTTAATGTACCCTAAACTTATTGATTGGGATCTTTCCGAGCCGAATGACTTACTCTCCTTTCCAAATGACAATGCAATGGGCTTATACCTCAATGCGGTTGAACCCGATTCTTCCACCAATGAATTTACTCTAGAAATGATGATAGGTGCAGGTGTTCAACCTCTTAATCCAAAAAATGAAGAGAAAATATACAAAAAAATGAGAAGGTCTAGTGGTGAAAACCACCATGTGGTAGTGCTAGATCCCAAAAAAGTAAAAATAAAGGATGTTTCCAAAGGTGAAAAACCAACCGTGGAACCTAAGGGAGAGAGGTTGGACACCTTATCAGCTCATGAAGATGAAATATCACCTATACTTATTGAACCTATAGAAAAGGTTAATATTGGAATAAAAGAGGATCCTAAATTTATTCACTTGGCAGCATCTTTGAGTCCCTTGGAGAGAACAAAATTCATTGAATTCTTTCAAGAAAAACAAATAAAATTTGCATGGTCATATGCTGATATGCCCAGATTAGATCCAAGTTTCATAATGCATTATTTAAATGTAAAACCCAGGGTTAAGCCTGTCAAGCAGAAGTTGAGAAAAATGCATCCACATGTAGCCCTTTTAGTCAAAGTTGATCTAGAGAAATTACTCAAGGCAGGATTTATAAGAGTAATTGCATATGCCGAATGGATCTCCAACATTGTACCAGTTACCAAACATGATAAAACCATAAGAGTTTGCACAGATTTTAGAGATTTAAACCTTTCTTGTCCAAAAGATAACTTTCCATTTCCTAGCATTGATGCTATTGTGGATCTCACTGCAGGTCATTCTATGTTTTCACTAATGGATGGGTTTAGTGGGTATAATCAAATTCACATCAGACCCGAGGATCAAGAGAAGATAGCCTTTACATGCCCATGGGGTAATTTTTGTTGGAATGTAATGCCCTTCAAACTCAAAAATGCCGGAGCCACTTATCAAAGAGAAATGACTACCATTTTCCATGACATGATGCACACCTTTATGGAAGATTATGTGGATGACATTCTAGATAAGTCACATAAAAGAAAAGATCATTTATCCATACTCGAAAATATTTTTACAAGGCTAGAAAAATTCAAAGTGAGACTCAACCCAAAGAAATGTGCTTTTGGGGTACAATCTGGAAAACTCCTAGGGTACATTGTTTTAGCAAAAGGCATTGAAGTAGATCCTGAAAAAGTACAAGAAATAATGGACATGGAAATTCCAAAGAATATTATTCAAATGAGGTCACTTCAAGGAAGGATTCAATCTATAAGAAGGTTCATTTCTCAATTGGCGGAAAAATGCCATTCTTTCTCTAGATTACTACATAAAGACACCATCTTCACATGGGATGAGGAGTGTGATAAAGCCTTTACATTGTTGAAAACATACTTGATGAATCCACCTATCTTGATGCCACCTATTCAAGGAAAACCTTTGTTACTCTATATTTTAGCAATGGAAAGATATTTAGGAGTTTTATTGGCACAAGAGGATGATGAAGGAAAAGAAAGAGCTATCTACTACTTGAGTAGGACAGTGATCAAATATGAATTAAACTATAGCTTCATAGAAAGGGCTTTCCTAGTAGTGGTATTTTACTCTCAAAATTTAAGACATTATATGTTGTTGCATAAGGTGAAGCTCATAGCCAAAATTGATCCCTTAAAATAATTACTTAGTAAAACAACTTCAACTGGAAGGATTGCAAAGTAGGTAATGGTGCTTAGTGAATTTGACATTGAATATGTTGATAGGAAAGCAATCAAAGGTCAAGTTATAGCCGATCAATTGGCTAAATATCCTCAAGAATCTACACATCCTATGCAAGTGGAATTCCTAGATTCTGAAATTGTGAATGTGGAAGCTAAAACATGGACTTTATACTTTGATGGATCTTACACCCAAAATGGTAGTGGAGCAGGCATTCTTTTGATTACACTAGAAGGTTACACAATCCCAAAATATTACAAGTTATTGTTCCCTTGCACCAATAACATAGGAGAGTATGAAGCTTTGGTCATAGGTATCAAGATGGCCTTGGAATGGAATGTCACAGAATTACAAGTCTATGGGGACTCTCAATTAGTCATCAATCAAGTTGAAACTTAGGTTGAAAATTAGGGCGACTGAACCTAGAATGCGACAAAAATGTAGCTTTGAGACTTTATTAGGATGATGCAAAAATGATGGAACCTGAGGAAACTGTCCCTGTACTAGAACCTGTCTGGCCATCTGGACACGTCTATGTCTCTATCTGGCCCACTCTGCACCAACTCTAATAGGAGCCTGACCCTGAGGTACCTGTGCCTATGCTAATTTCTGTCTCAACTTCTTGAATCCACCACCTCGATCTCTAACATGTTCACCCCACATCTGAGGTCCTACAAATCTTTGTACTCTAGGATCCCTAGGTTCCCTCTGAACCCTCTGTCTCCAAGGTCTCCTACCATTGTCACCATCATTAGCATCATCTCCGTCATTGTCTGAAAGCTCATCCACATCAGGAATAGGCTCTATTGGATCTTTAAACCTAACAAAGCGATGTCGCATAAACCACTCTTGATACTCAGTCAACATTCCTGCATCTGCAACATGTGTCATCATATACCACATCACATATCCTTGCTGATCAATCTATAAGCAGGCCAACTGATAATCCACCTGTACTCCCCACATCGATCTCTTAGCCTGTACTCTAGCATAAAGTGCCATACCCTGAGGCATGTCCTGAACCCAACCGTAATGGTGGAGCACTCTCCCAAAGCAAAATCTCTCAATAACTAATGGTGATTGATTGATCATCCACTAAGGAGAAAACATGTATGGCAACTCATCATCATCCTCTCACCAACTCTCACAAAGCAGATATGGTCTCCACATGACCTGATCTATATCATCAATAGTGCATCTCCAAAATTCAACCATGCCCAGACGATGCTGGAAAACCATGCCATCATACAAAAATGCATACGGATACCCTCAGGCCCGCACTCATGCTGAAATTGTTCTTGTGATAGGGATATGCTCCCAAGTCCACAATTGTAATAAAATTGCACATGTTGAAAGAGCTGCACTGTGCCTATAAACAACCTCATACAAATCATGGTATAATTGTGCTAATATACAAGAGCCCCAATCAAATCTTCGAGGATGTGCAATCAAATCCTCCAATATCTGGCCCCATCCGACTGCAAAGCCATGTCCTCTCCTATCTAGAAGAAGTAATCCTCCAATCACCACTCCTAACAATGCTGGCAAAGTGGGGAAAGAGGCAAACTGTGCCCAAGTAATACAATCATCATCAATGGTGTTGTCTCCAAACACACATCTGCATACACTACTATCATACATTGAATCATAATATACCCACTCTCTATGAGTCGGGATCCTCAATAATCTATATACATCCTCGGGCATGATAGTCATCTCGCCGAGGGGTAGATGGAATGTATTATGGTCAGAGTGCCAATGCTCTGCCATAGCTATCAAAAGACCTTGGTTCAGCTGAAACTGAGGGAGATCTAGAAGGAAACTGAGACCACATGTCTCAATAGTCCACCACTCAGGCACCATGAGCTCATCAACTAAATAAAATCCAAGATGCAACACCCCGTATACACAACTTATGATAATGTTCCTACATTTTGAAACAAAGTGAATCATATTAGTCTTTCTATTGGTGGATCATTCTACGTCAATCAATCACATTAAATCTATCCTTGCTCTATTTTGAGCACATCAACTTATTTCTCCTAACCTCTAGATCTTGAGACACAAGGACAATTTGTAATCATTTTTAATCAAATCCAATTGACATATCAAACATTCATCAATATGAATTTTCTAATATCCTAAACACTAAGTGACATTCTGGATGTACATTCTCTAGCTTGGAATTCAATTGAGTTATCTGGATGATCGATCGAAAGGACTTCATCTATTTTTATCTCATTTTTTGAACTTCATGGTAGGTGGCACTTTAATAAGTGTACGCGGATTTTCAAGCCCTGTGGCATTAAAAACATTACACGTGATACTTTAATCATCGGAGGTGGCACTTTGCTAAACAAGCAGCCTTTTAAAGTCCACAGATTTTTAAGTATCCTAAGCAGCCTTTAAAATATAGGGTTTCCTAGGCGGTTTTTGGCTATTTGGGTTGCATTTTATCCCTAATCTTAGGCGGATAAGAATTGCTCCTACGCGGCTTTTCAACGCGCGAAAGTGGCTTTTCTCTACCCTAAGCGGCACTTTACCTACCCTACGCAGAATTTAATAAATTTCTACCTAGAAAGCATTAAAAACATGTAATAAATGATATTTAAAGAGTAATAAATGCACTAGGAGGGTTCAAACCACTCACCGAAGGCTTGTAGTCAGGAGGTCTTTGATATCGGTGTGCTCACTCAAACCGATGCTCTCAAATGGGGACCACCATCACTGTCAATTGTCAGAGGATCAGAGAAAAATCTCAATAGTGAAAAGTGAAAATGAATAGTAAATTTGGGTTTTTCAACCTATTTAAGCTATTTTACCCTAATTTTGTGAGATTTTTGACCCAGTCAAACCAAATCTACATATTCTGCACACTGGGGCATTTGTTAGACATCTTTTTAGCATCATTGTTTATCAGAAATGCAATCATCTTGGATCTATTCTATCAGCAGTGTTCATCAAATTTTCACATCTGAGATCAATATGCTTTGATTTCTGAGGGGGCATCATCGTATCATCGAACTGGGATTCTGCAGCATATCTTATATCAAATCTGGGGCATTAAAAATTCAAACTTTATCAGTGGGGCATCAAATCAGAGTTTCAAATCAGAGCATCAAATCAAAGTTTCATATCAGGGTTTCATATTAGAGTTTCATATCAGGTTTTCATATCAGTCAATCAGCTCAATATGTTTCCTGGTTGAAACTGATTGTGTGTGCTTTGAAGTATTCATACCTAGGAAGAAATGGTGTTATCGCATGGGTTATGAAGTGCTTACCATGCAATTAGAACATGTCCTTACATTAGAGATTGACAAAAAAAAGGAAAGATGGCGAACATATGAAGAAAAGTCAACAAAAGTGAGAGAAGAATAGACTAGAGGTCTGAGGAAGAGAAAGATAGAAAATCTTGTAAATGAATGCGGAGTTAAAGCAGGATTGATAGAAGAGGAACTTAAAGAAGTCAAAAAAAAGATGACAGAAAGGTAACTTGGACCTGAAAGTGGAAGTACTACGACCCCTCCCACTCTTGAGGTAATCATGGTAGACAATCCACCTCCTCCTCAATAGAAAATAACTCAAGCTTAAAATGTCACTTCTAGAGTAACAAGGTCAAGCACGCATACATCACCTAAAGAGAAGAGCACAATAAGAGAAGAGAAGAAAACCAAAAATACACATTTGGAAACCTGATCTTAAGATGCTAGAGAAGAGAGAATTAGAGAAAGGAAAATTGGTTACGATTGATAAATATTATAACAGGTATGAAGAAGCAGACAAACTTAAAATTGAAGAGATTGTGATAGAGAACCTACTTAATTTCAAGAAGAAAATATTATAAATTGAAGGAAGCATACCCATAGACCTTTATGGGAGATTGGAGATAAGAAAACATGTTGCACAAATTGAAGATGATACAATCAGAAACCAAGAAATAGATAACATGCTGCCTATGATATCAGTTCAAGAAAGGGACATAATATACAAGGAACTAAAACCTCTACTAAGGACCAAGGTGAGATTATTTAAAATCATGGCGAGGAAATATAATGAAGTCACTGAGGAAACTCATAAGGAACAAGAGAAGATATTGATGAGTACTACTTCTAGCAAGCCCTCACCTCCTAAGACCACATCGCCCACATAATTGGGAATGGGTGAGAGATCTAAGGAAACAAAGACATTTATTGAGAAGAGCAAAGAAGATCCATCACTAGATTTCTATGTTTCTGGTGTAGCAGTAACTCTTGACACCTCTCAAGATGAGAAGGGCCCTTTTTTAGGGAATATGGATACTTATGTGGCAGATGAGGCATAATAGAAGAAGGAAGAGGAACAAAAAATGGAAGAGGAATAGAAGAAGGAAGAAGAGAAGAAGGAAGAAGAAAAGAAGACAGATTGAAAAGAGGATGAAAAGAAAGAGGTAAACACATAATCCATTTAATTATTGGCAAATAGTAATGTAAATGTTGATATCATGGATGAAGTAGAGCTAGTAAAACATGCATTTACTGCTTTGAACAAAGCAAAGAAAAGGTCAGAATAGAAAGGAGACAAGAAGGAAAAAGTAATCACAAGAGAAATTGATACTAAAAACAATATCTCATTATCTCATTATCAGAGAAGAGATTGTATCATTATCCATGGAAAGAAGTTCCTAATAATTCAAAGGGAAATTTAATCAATATCCAGAGAGATTGATTGTATATGAAATATCCATCTAAGGGAGAGAAGTAACAAAGGGAGAGAATACATACTAAGGGAGAAACTGATGTCAAAGGAAAAAGAGATGATCAAAGAGAGGAATAGATAAGGCAGAGCACATATCAAAAATAGAGATCAGAAGCTTATACATCTATCTAGTGAAGGGATTGAAGATTGAAGAACTCACTCTGCAAGAAACAAATCTAATCTATATGAGCTTATCGAGAACCATACATTTGTAATAGTTATAATAGGAGATATTTATGAAACTGTTATATTTCATATTGTATTAGTAATAATATAGTGTGATAATGTAGTGTGTTGCCATCAATGCCAAAGGGAGAGATTGATGACATGTAACCGATTAAATTTTTGAAAATGTTTAGTTGATCACCAAAATGTAGAAAGATAATGCAAGACATTAAATCAGTTAATGGATTGTTTGTCATTAATGTCAACTTGATATAATCTAATTGGTTATATTCAAAGTGTCAAAGACTTTACAGAATCAGAGATATAAAGATTATGCTTTTAGTCATGCATAAAAGCCCATCATTCACTAAGTGACTTCAAACATCGATGGCTAGTGGAAACCAAAGGACATAGATAACTGAAAGTTAAGTCACAATGATTCTCGAGAAAAGAAACCAATGAGCATTACCAATGAGCAGAATCACAAGCATTACCAATGACTAGAATTACAGTGTTAACCGACGGATAGACAAGCCTGAAGGATAGACAACCCCGAAAGACAGAAAACACTGACAGAGTAGCCCAAGGAGAATTGAAGTGTTGAACAAAGCTATCAAAGAGTTAAAACACTAAAGTTAACTAGAGTTCAGAAACGGAAAAATAATTAGCTGGCAGAGCTAAAGATAGACTTAACTGGTTGTTGACATTGTTTTAATTGACAATTTAAAATCAGAGATAAGTAAAACACTTAAAAATGTTTTATCTAGTTGGAAAGAATATTTCTACAAGATAAAACAAGAGTTATGCATTAAATCAAGATTGGCTAAGATTGTGGATCACACCAAGAATAAGAAAAGCAAGAAGTGAAGAATGGTGATATCATGTTTATAAAGAGACAACTTAATTCATTATGAATTAAGGGGAGTGAATGAAAAGAAGGATACTGAAGAGAAAATGATGAATAAAAAATTCATACAGTCCTTATCAATCAAGCTGAGGAAAGAGATAAAGATTTCTGCGGACACTGAGCAATAGAGAAGCACAATATCACCGAGCAGAAAGAGGTGGAGCAAAGGTATTGAAAAGATATATTAATTAGAATGGTTTAATGAGATTACAATAGATCTAAAAATTTGTGATTCTAAGTTGTATGTATGAATAGATCATTTACTATGTCAGTTTAACCATTGATTCAGAAAGTCTCTTAACCGAGCAGGACTTAACAATCCTTTCTATAATGAGATACATCCCAAGGAGTATCAAAAAGTTTGATCATGAAGATAACATGAGATGCCAGATACCATTTGAAAAACTAAACTGGGTTTGGTCATAGAAGGTATCATAGATATGGCCGATATCAAGTGACAAACTAATCTTTTAAATCCTCTAACAAGGTCACACCTAACAGTGTGTATGCAACCTTTAATAGGGTTGGCTCTTCACTGAGATCACTTAAGAAGAGTGAAAATTTTGGGCTACCAGTCCCAAGTGTTTTTTCCCTTAATAGAGTTTCCATGTTAAAAATTCATAGGTCAATGTGTTTATGAGTCATTACTTTAGTGTTTTGTATTACACATAACTAATATGGATTGATCGGTATACACTAAGAAATTTACTATTTTTTGGTAAATGAAAGACTGATATTCGGTAAACATTAAGAATAAGGTTGTTAATGTGTTTATGATTCATTACTTTAGTTTTTTTCATTATACATAACTAATCTAGATTGATCAGTATACACTAAGAAGTTTACTATTTTTTGGTAAATGAAAGACCGCTATTCGGTAAACATTAAGAATAAGGTTTAACAGAGTACTCTGTGCAGTAGTTAATTGATAAGTATATTTGAAGGCATAAATCTTGTATGACTGAAAATAAATAGAGGTTTATATTGTGGTACTAAGTTTTTGGGTTGATTAATTAGAATATTTTTGAGGCTACTGATTCACCCCCCCTCTCAATTATTCTAACACAGGATTGCCAAGGACCCAAGATGCTCCTGCATCAGACACCTGAGGTTAAAAGAAATCATTCCTTGAATCATGTATCAGGTCCAACCTAAAATGAATCCAACTTAGATTGAGAAATCCAAGATGATTCCTTATCCGGTGTGTTTTTCCATTTTACCAGATACTCCATGTATTCCTTTCCTCTTGTACTTCTGCCAACTCTTTGTTTCAAAATCTGTTCAACTTCCTCTATCAGTTTCTTAGGATAATCACTCGTTACTACCACTTGTTCATTACGTTCATGATATTCTTACAATTCTAAAATATTTAATATTGGTGATATATCCATGTCATCAGGTAATTAAAATCATAGGCATTTCTACTGTCAAATCTTCTCAGTATTCTGCAAGGACCAAATTTCTTCATCTTTAATTTTCCATATGTCCCAATAGGAAATATTCCTTTTTTCAAATGAAGCATTAATGCATCACCAAATTCAAAGGTTTTATGTCTTCTTGATCTATTTCACTATCTTTTTATTTCTGATTACTTTTCTCTAGCTTCTGTTTTACATCCTCATGCAATGTCTTCATAAACTCAGCAAATTCCTCTGCTTCAACACTTCTTTTCTCTTCTCCAAGAATATCTCTCAAGTCTGATATATCTCATGGTTGTATTCCATGAATAATCTCAAAAGGTTTCTTTCGAGTACTTCTATTTACTGAACTGTTGTATGCAAACTTTGCTTATGCCAACATCAAATCCCAATTATTGGTGTGTCTCCAACTAGGCATCTCAACAAGTTACCCAAACTTTGGTTTAAAACCTCTATTTTTCCATCAGTCTATGGATGAAATGTAGAACTATACTTCAACTCAGTATCCAACTTCTTTTAGAGTGTTCTCCAAAAATAGCTTATAAACTTATTGTCTCGGTCAGAGATGATACTCCTCGATAATCCATGCAATTTGACAATCTCCTTAAAGAAAAGATCTGCTATATGTAATACATCTGATGTTTTCCTACATGCTATAAAATGTGTCATCTTAGAAAATCTATCCACAACAAAAAATATGGAATCATTACCTCTTTCTATCCTCGGTAAGCCAAGAACAAAATCCATGCTGATATTACTCCAAGGTTTATCAGGAATAGTAATTGGTGTATACAAACCAGTATTCTAACTCACTCCTTTTGTAACTTGACAAACTCCACAACTTTTCACAAATTTATGAACATCCTTATACAACTGAGGCCAAAAATACATTTCCTTAAGCAAACTCAATGTTTTATCAATGCCAAAATGTCCATCCAAACCACTACTATGTTTCTCCTTTATCAAATTAGTTCTTATTGAACATCTTGGTATACACAATTAAATACCTTTGAACAACATATCTTCCTGAATGAAATAGTCTTCATACTTACTTGATTGATTTTAATTAGGTGCTCTGCACACTCTCCACTGCTCAGAAAAATGAGGATCACTTTCATACAAATGCTTCATGTCATCAAAACCAAGAGCCTCAATTCTCATTTCAGTCAACAAAGATCTTCTTCTACTCAATGCATCAACAACTCAGTTAGAAACTCCACTCTTATGTTTAATAACAAATATGAAACTCTGTAAATACTCTACCCATTTCATATGTCTCTGATTCAACTTATTCTAACTACCCAAATATTGTAAAGCCTTATGATCAGTATACAACACAAATTCATTTGGCATCAAATAATGTCTCCATTTCTTCATAGCTTGAACAAAAGCATAGAACTCTTGATCATAAACAAAATATTTCCTCTTAGCATCATTCAACTTTTCACTAAAGAAACTAACATGTTTACCTTCTTAAGTCAACACAACTCCAATTGCACTTCCACTTACATCACATTCAACTTGAAATACCTTATTGAAATTAGGTAAATCTAACACAGGTAATTCAGCAACCTTCAACTTCAAAGTCTCAAAACTCTGATTAGCTCCATGTGTCCATTTGAATTCTCTTTTGTCTCCTCTCATTTTCTTAGTCATAAGATTACAAATAGAACTGAAATTTCTGATAAAATTTCTATAAAAAATTTCCAATCCATGAAATAATCTTACCTCAGTGACATTCTCAGATGTAGGCCAACTAAGTATAGCTTCAACCTTCTTAGGATCTCTTCAAACCATCAGCTGAAATCACAAAACCTAAATACACAAGCTCTTCTTTCATGAAGGAACACTTTTTTAGATTTATCATGAGCAAATTTTCCTCTTCCCATCTCTGTAATACTTGTCTTATATGCATCTTTTGGAAAGTAATTAATTTTGTGTAAATGTGATTTACTTTTTGGTTGTCATTTATGGCAACACATCTGGGTTTCAGACCGATTCTAGAAAAGCTGAGTTTTGGTGATTCAAAAATCGACTAAGTGTAGAAGCATAGATACATAAGTGTTTTGGGTGTCAAAGATCGAGATCGATGATTTAGGGAAAGAGAGATTAGAGGAAGATAGTATGGGGTATGTATGACCTCCACCTAAGATTGATTTTGTTTTGGTTGAGTCTATGGTGAGTTTGATAGATTTGAAGACAGATAGACTGCAGTAGAACAACGAAACAAAGCAGTTTGACAGTAGCAAAGATTGAGGGAGTATGGCTTGGGCTCTAGACAATCAAAGTTGTACTTTGGTTTTTGATAACCTCCACATTGACTATGCAAGAGATCCAACTATGCATTTAGTGTTTACTATATAATGTATTTTTTTATTGCAGGCTGACTTAGTAATATTTGTAATATTCATATTGAGAGCCGACTTTGTAAAGTTGTGAGAGATATATGTAAGATATTTTTGATAAATATTATTAAGATGTTAATTGGACAATTGGATGAGTTGTTGAGAAAATAACAGAGCAGAGAATGGCATAGATCATTGAAGAACTATAAAGGAACTATCTAAGCACCAGTATTGCTTGTTTTGTTCATGACTGAGAACACTTTGGAACTTGAATTATATTGTAAGAGCTGTAAGTTTAGTTGGCCCCTAACCAGGTGTTGTGAACCTTTAACAGGGTTTCTATTCCTCTAACAAGGAAATGTACTATGTAATATTTAGCTCCTAATAGGGTTAGGTCTCCTTACAGGGACATTATACTTTAGTGCATGCTTGTGGGTACCATCCCCACTGGGGTTTTCCCTTGGTCAGGATTTCTTAAAAAAAAAATATGGTCTTGTGAGTATTGTGTCATTTTCTTATGTTCTTTTCTTTACAACAAGTTTATGGTTAATATTGTGTGTGTGTAAATGGGTACCTGTTGAAAATGACACAAACACTCAATAGGTCATTGCATTAGCTCAAATGGTTAGTCAAAACATGTAAAACCACTAATATCGGCCTATTGCCTTCTAACTAGGAGGAGTGTAATTAGTAACATATCAGCCCTTAGAATATGCTACAAATCAGTGATGAATACAACCTAGCATGAAGGATTTGATTAGAATTTAAACTAAAAATGAGAAAAAGCAT
>MU225466.1:8788-27372 GCA_018584345.1 Thuja plicata | reverse complement strand
TTAGAGAACTATAGCCATTTTAATTAAATTAAATAGGCTAGGGGAATGGGTTAATTGCAAGTGGGTATTTGATTTAGGGATTTATTTAATTCCTTTATAAGTAAATACTATAGCCATGTTTGATTTTAATTTGATTTGATTGGTCGAAATTGATTTGAATTGTATGGCTATAATAGTTAATATAAATCAGTGATAAAAATCACCTAGGATATTAAATTGATTAAAAGAATTATGCCAAGCAGTAACAGGGTCGTTTGGACATAAATCAAGGGTATGATCACACTTAGGGCAAATAGGGTCCATAGTTGTGACAGACCAAATTCAGGTGGTTACCAATATTTAAATGGTTGAAGAATTTAATAAAGTACTATAATACTGATTCACCCCCCGCTCAGTATTATCCAATCCTGACAACATCAAATTCTCTTCTCTAGTCTTACTGAATATCAAAATATCATCCAAGTATACAATCACACATTTATTCAATAATTTCTTTAAAACTTCATTCATTAAACTCATAAATGTACTTTGGTGCATTAGTTAAACCAAAATGCATAACCATCCACTCATACAAACCTTCCTTTGTCTTGAAAGAAGTCTTCCATCCATCACCTTCTCTGATTCTGATTTAATGATATCCACTCTTCAAATCAATTTTGGTAAAATATGTTACTCCACTCAAACAATCCATTATGTCATCCATTCTCAGTATAGGAAACCTATACTTCACTGTGATCTTATTGATTGATGTTGAATCAGTGCACATTCTCCATTCTCCATTCTTCTTAGGTACCAACACAATAGGTACTGCACATGGACTCAAACTTTCTCGGATCAAACCTTTGTTCAACAATTCATGAACTTGTCGGTTAAGCTCTTCATTCTCGATCAGTGTTAACCGATGTGGTGCCTTGTTTGGTAAACTATCTCTAGGAATTAGATCCATACAATGATTGATAACTCTCATTGGTGGCAAACCATCAGTTGCATTATCTTAAATTATCTCCTTGTACTCAGTGAGTAAATTCTCAACTTCTACAGGAATTTCATCTTCTATATTCTTACTCAGTTTGTTAGGAATCAATGCATAACAAATATCATTCCTTTTCAAATCCTTAACAAAATATCTACCTTCCATCAAAAAAAATTTCACAGATGTACATATGTCACCAGTAGATTCTTCAACCAAAGGTAACAAAATTTTCTTCTTACCATCAACCCAAATATAATATCTATTCCATCTTCCATCATGTATAGCATGTCTACCATATTGCCAAGGTCTACCCAATAAAATATGACAACAATCCATTGGCATAATATCACACAACACCTTATCATAATACTTTTTAATTTTTAGATTCACAAAACATTGTTCACTCACCATTAATGTATGCTCATCCTTGATCCATCAAATATGATAGGGCTTCAGATGCTTCATTCTTTCCAACTGCAACTTTGTGACCATTTCCTTAGATGCCAGATTATTTGAGCTTCCACTATCAACAATTACCTTGCAAACTTTGTCTGCAACTCTACATCTGGTCTTGAATAAACTTTTCCTGACAGGATCTTTCTTGTCTTTCTCATTCCATAGTATCCTTTAGATCATGAGATTTCCTTCCTTCTCAAGTTCATTGGGTGAATCTTCTTGTACCAAAGAATTTCTTTTACTACCAACCTTCTTGCTTGCATGCGTATACTCAAAGGAATTGTGTCCTTCCTCACCATAATTGTAACAAGTTACTTGGAATCGTCTTCTACTATATCCACCTCGGGAGTAATTGCCTCTTCCTCGGTATGAAATTCCACCTTTCCATTTAGTCTTTCCTTTGTCTTGGGATGTGTCTGAAATTGACTTGTATAGTTCATATCTACTAGTCTCGCCATGAGATCTACCTCTTCCTCTAGGGAAACTACCACCTCTGCCTCTTTGTCTTTGTTCATATATTTTTTCAATTTCTCCTCAGATTTTAGGGCAAAATGATATGCCTCCTCAATGCTTTCCATCTTGACCAAGTTGATCTCATCTTGTATATAAATTCTCAATCTATTTAGATATCTTTCTACTCTTTCCACTTCATCTTCAACATGTCTAGATCTGATGTCCAATCTATAGAATTCCTCAGTGAAGTCTTTTACTGATCTATCTTTCTGCTTCAAACTTTGCATTCTCCGAACTAGGTTAATTTGATAATCACAAGGTAGAAACTTTCCTTTCAATTTTTTTACCATCTTATCCCATACCTTGATTTTGTCTTTACCTTTCTTCTTTCTATCCAATTGCAGATGCTCCCACCACAAGGATGCATGTCCTTTAAAATTTGTGCTTACAATCTTCACCTTCTTTTCATTTGATACATTCTCATACTCAAAATACTTTTCCATCTTAGTTATCCAGTCTATCAATTCATCAGAATCCAATTTTCTACTATACGCAGGAGGATTAAACTAAGGTGTGGATTTCAAACTTGTCAATGCTCGCAGGAATCTTTCTTCTTCCTGATCTATCACAGGTGTAGGTGCAGCTTCACCTTGAACTTCTTCAAATTCATTATCACTAACATGTTCAAAATGTCTTCCTCTGCGTTGGGATGTCTGAACAACTTCCAATATTGCAGCCATCTATCTAAGAATATCAGCTAGATCTAGATGTACATTTCCTCTCCCACGAACCATCTTGAATCCCTCTGCAATTGTAGGCTAGATCACAATCTGCTACCCCACAACAATATCACCAACTAGGGTTAGGGTTTACAAGGAGGAACCTAGATCTCACCAATGCTCTGATACCACTTGACGTAAGGAGGGATGGAAGGAGGGGCCTAAGGAACTCCCAACTACCAAACCAACTTGCAGATACAATGTGAAAACAACAACAATAGAGTGAGAGAAGAAACAACAAGAATCCTTTTCATTAATTAATCAAACTCAATACATACTAGGCTATAAGGCCTTCCCAATTTTGATGATATATTCAATGAATTACAGAATGATCTTCTTACATGTGAGGTCATAGACTTGCCTTCCTGATATTCAATACTTAATCTTCTATCCAAATCTACTATCCTTCCTTTCAACTCCCTAAACTAAGAACATATAAACAAATATATACAAGAGTCCACCAAAGAGATCGACACTCAAATTCCAAAGAGATACCCAGATTTAGTTCCACACAGATCTCAATGAGAGACCCCACATTAATTAAGACATGGAAATTAAATGTAGAAGTTGGCCAAATCAGGATAAACAACTCGGGAGAAGAAAACTGAGCAACATCAACAACTCAGGAACAAAGATCACCAAGCAATAGGAAAATGATTCAGGCCAAGCATACCCAAGAAATAGAAAACCATCTCAGAACAAGCATACCCGAGCAACAAAAAACCAACTCAAAATAAGCATACCTAAGCAACAGAAAGCAACTTAGAACAAGTATACCCGAGCAACATAAAACAACTCGAAACAAGCATACCCAAGCAATAGGGTAACAAAGTACTTCACCAAGTAGTCTCTAAACAAGCTAAAGAGCAAAGGTAAACATATTTTTGGTTGAGCAGGATTGACAAGGACCAAAGATGCTCCTGCATCAATTTCCCTCTTCCATTCATTAACGAGGTATTAGACTCCTTAGTAGGGAAATTATATTTTTCTTTCCTAGATGGGTACAATGGATACAATCAGATCAGGATTATTCCTGAAGATCAAGAGAAGAACACATTCACCTTCCCCTAGGGAACATTTGATTACTTAGTATTACCTTTTGGTCTCTGCAACGCTCTGACCACATATCAACAGGCAGTTATTAGTATTTTTGTTCATATCTCACATGACTATATGGAAATCTATATGGATGACTTCACCACATATGGGGAACCTATAAGGAGGCATTGAAAAACTTGGGAAAAGTTCTTACAAGGTGTGAGGAACATAATCTATCCCTAAATAGAAAAAAGTTCTTCATGATGATGCATGAGGGGGTTGTGTTGGGCCATTACATTTCTGCAAAAGGAATCCAAGTTGATCCTGCCAAGATTGAGGTCATAATGAATCTTCCAACGCCAACAAAACAAAAGGATGTCTGAAGTTTTCTAGGACATGCTCGCTACTAAATAAGGTTTATTAAGGACTTCAAAAAAATGGTAGGTCCCATGTATTATTTTCTCACCAAGGATTCTAACTTTTTATGGACAATAACTTATGATTAGTCCTTCCTGCACCTGAAGTTTGTTCTTACTTAGGCACCCATCCTCTGAGGTCCTAATTAGGCATTTTCATTTCACATTCATATTGATGCATCCAATCATGTCATATAAGTTGTCTTAGGATAGAAAGAAGGTACTCTAGGACATGCCATCTACTTCATCATCAAGAATTTGCAGGGCCCAGAGTTGAACTACACAGTCACTGAGAAGGAACTTCTAGCTGTCATATATGCACTAAACAAGTTCCACCACTACATCACAAGTTACTAAATATTTGCACATATTGATCATGTAGCCATCAAATATATAGCTAACAAGCCTTCTATCATAGGGATGATTTCTAGATGGCTCTTGTTGCTACAATAATTAAACATCATAATAGTGGATAAACCATGCAAAACCAATGGAGTTGATGACTTCATTTCAAGGTTATAGAATGCAAATGACCCTCATTTCATCAATGATAGCTTTCTTGATGATCATGTGTTCTCTATTTTAGCTAATACCCCCTGGTATACTGACATTTCCAATTACTTCATCTCTCAAAAGGTACCTCCACACTTCTCACCAAAAGAAAAGAGGCTCTTAATTGAAAAAAACTTTCAAATTTTCTTGACTGGCCGATTGTCTATTCTATATCAGACTTGACCAGATTTTGAGAAGATGTGTCTGAGAAGACTAGACCTATGATATCCTATATTCCTTCCATCATGAACCCTCTAGCAGCCACTTTGTAACAAAATGTATAATGATTAAGGTGCTCACTATTGGCTACTACTGTCCAACTTTGCATAAGGATGCAACCAACTACACCAAAAAGTGTGACAGATGTCAATGGATGGGCATACCAACAAAGTCTAAAGAAATGCCTCTTTTCCTTCAAGTGGTAGTTACTCCATTTGCTAAATGGGGATTGGATTTTGTGGGACCCATTAATCCCCCATCCAATGACGACTTCTATATTCTAGTTTACACTAACTATGTGACAAAGTGGGTGGAAGTGAGAGCTATAAAATATGCCAAAGACAACTGAGTTGTTGAGTTTTTATATGGGGAGATCTTTACAAGGTATGGTGTACCAAGATAAATGGTCACATATTAGGGTGCTTAGTTTACCTCCACTTAGATCATTTCTTTGATGAATGAATAAAAAATTCACCACAGAAAGTCTAGCACATATCACCCCTAGGAGAATGGTCAAGAAGAGATAACTAACAGAGAAATTGAAGCTATATTGACTAAGGAAGTTCAACTACACAAAAAGGACTAGAGTAGCAGGTTACAAGAAGCTATATGGGTATACTAGGCAACATGGAAAACAATAACCGGGTTCACACCATTTGAGTTGGTTTACATCAAGACTGTTGTCATGCCCATTGAATTCGAGCCTAAGAAAATACGTACAACATTACAACTCAACTTAGATCTTCTTGCAGCTCAAAGAGAAAGGCTCCTATAGCTCAATAACCTGGATGAGATGAGAAAAGAAACACTACAACAATAGAGATGGTACAGTTACAAAAAAAGAAGTGGCATGATTCACACATTCAGAACAAATGGTTTGTTCCTAGTGATTGGGATATTCATAGTTTCAAG
This sequence comes from Thuja plicata, assembly GCA_018584345.1. NCBI lineage: Eukaryota > Viridiplantae > Streptophyta > Pinopsida > Cupressales > Cupressaceae > Thuja > Thuja plicata. Next base: position 21,574 of record MU225466.1, on the reverse strand, counting down.
AGATACAAGGTAAGCTCACTACCCATTGGCTTGGTCCCTATGAGATCAAATTTTTTTTTGCTAATGGTGTAGTTCATTTGTCTACAATCAACCATGTGTGTTTCAAGTTACTGGTAAATGGTCACAAACTTTGTTTGTACCATAAACAAGCCACAAAGGCTGAGTTTGTACAATAGTTTGAGATTTCTCCTGCCACCACTGGACCTCCTGCAGTAGATGAACCTCCTATAGTTGAAGTCTCTCCTATAGCTGAATAGGAAAGCCTTTTTCTCTATTCGTCTCTTTATAACCTATGTAAGCATTCATAATAAAGTTTCCTTTTCCCAAGGAAATCATTCTCCTCCTTAATAAACAATCATTCCATATCATGACACACTTCTCTCTTCCACATCACTCATCCATCCATGTCATCATTTCTTCATAGCTCACATTCTCTCGACACACATCATCAAATGTTTCTACATTTGGATATTTATTGGTTATTCGATATCATATACGCTTACGCATTCATTGTTTTAAATAACATTACTTATTTTTGAATAATCATTTATTAAGCTTGTAATTAATATAGCACTTAATCCCATGTCACCATACCTTAGCCCATGCATGTGAGGAAACATGCCACCTTTTTTGTAGGGGACAATTGTTCCATCATTAATAACAATGATTGTACCCTAAAGTACATCACCTGCACCTCAAAGAGAAGTGCTTGTGCAAAAGAAGTGGATATTTGCACTATCTTTTAGCACCTTTGCATCATCTTCTGGCACCTATTTATTTTCTTTCAACACCTACACATTAAATTGGAGTGCTTCTGCTTTATGTATTAGCTTCTACACTATCTTTTGGATCCTATACAACTTCTTTTGGTACCTATGCATCTTTCTGTAGCACCTGCACATGATAGTTGAAATTTGTAGAATTTGAAGCTAATCTTGTTTTGAAATGATTTTCAAATGGCTAAGCATAGGAAGGTGAGAAGTCCTGCATCCCAGATTCCTAGTTATTGCAAGATCAAAGAGGACAAAAAATCCCTTAGAAAATGGAAAGAGGTAAAATATTCTATTAGAGCTAAAATTTTGTTGCAAGAAAGGATTCTCATGCACCGATATTGGAGGATAACTTATCTTTATCAAGCTTTCTTCAATTTTCCTTATAGTCCTTTAGATGATTCATCTTTTGATGCTCCCATTTAAATTTGATCATTGCATTTCCTTTGTATTTGGATTTCTTCACTTTGTGTGGGAAGTGTGTTTGACTAATGTGTGTGAAGGGGATTCAAAGGACCAAGAGCTATAGCCATGGTAAGTGAAAATGCAAAATGCAAAATCTCAAAATGCGCCTAGCCTTTTCTAGCTTCAAGCAAGGTAACACTAATCCCTTTGCATTTTCTTAAATTGTGGCTTATAAATTTCCAAATCTATCCTTATTAGAAGCAAGGTGGAATCCTAAGTAAAGCATTAGGGATATTCTCTTCACCTTTGGTGAATCAAACTCCTATAAATGCTAAAATTGAGATGAAAAGGAGCTAAGGAATAAACAAACACAAAAAATAAGCCTCCTTATTTGTGAAGGAAAGCATTAGGGATATGCTCTTCACCTTTGGTGAATCAAAATCCTAGAAGTTCTCTAATTCCATTAGATTAAAGGGCTTGGAAAATAACATTGTTAATTGTGTTTGGAGGTGAGACGTAGTAGGGATATGCTATCCACCTTTTGGTGAATTAAACTCCTAAGCCTACTTGTTCATTTCAATTTCTTTCTTTCAATGAACATGTTAGATCTTTAGTGGGATTTCCTTCTGAGAATGCACATTAGAATGGATGGTGAGAGGAACAACTCAAAGTGGGAACAAGGTTAATCCACCTACACCCAACCACTATAAAAAAGACCTCGTTTAAGTTGAAATACTTAGAGGGAAAAAATATCAAAAGCCTGGACTCGTAAGGATATATGCCTTTATTGCGCATGCGCGGATGCATGTTCCTTGTCTGAATCATTTGACATTTTTGTTTGGAATCCAAACTGAATTCTGGTTACATTAGCAAGCCTACCTTTATAAGCCGCATTAAGCCAAACTAGCCTTAGGTAGCTTGTTTGGACTTGTTTTCTTGTGAAAAGACCCATAGAAACGATCAAGAATATACACTTTGTGTTAGCTTAAGGGTGGAGAAAACAATTAGTTTTATGTTTTCTATGTTTGATGATTAAATATATTAGAAGAAAACATCCATAGAAGATCTTAACGCAACTTAAAAACTTAAATAAATAACAAAATTCCAAACTTTTCACGAGTTCAGTGCTTATACCGAGAAGATTAGCTCCTATACCACTTCCTGTAGTTCCTATACCCTTCTTTTGGCACCTTTTCACTACAAAGGAGCTCCTATACCACTTTCTACAGTGCCTATACATCAAAACCCTAAAAGAGAGGGTATTTTTGGCTACTTCCATACAAAAAAAGTTACTTTTTTGAGTATCCATTTGAGTGCTTTTCCTAAATTAGTCAAAAAAGATTTGAAATTCAGCTTTTCTAGATTTTTTGAACCAATTACGAAATCCTCCAAAACATTTCAAAATCCCCATAACCTTGGAAAAATAGTTCAAACATCTTTGAATCTTTCATTCCTGAAGTTTATCATCAAAGGCTATTAGGTCCTTTCACTAAAAACTAGGGAGATAAAGATCCTTATTCAAGGAATTCATCATAAGGATACCTTTTTCCTTATTAGTTCTTCATCAACAAAAAATTGCTTAGGTCACTATCCCTTGATTTCCAAGACAACATAGAGTAAACCTATAAACCAAGGCTGAAATTTATTTTAATGCCAGTGTGGATGAGGTCACAATATATCAAACTATCTTGCCAAGAAGACTGAAGTATCATAAGGCAAGAGATACCTTATCAAGACAAAACTCCTCATTCACCATATAAACCTTCTCAAGAGGAAGGGAAAGAGGAGCAAGAGGAGAAATAAACAATGGAAAATATTTCTTGGCCCAATTGTTTTAACAATGGAAACAATGATAACCATGAGGGAAACCATGATAAAAATGGTGGAAACATTGATAACAATAACGGAAACAAAAATGCAAACAATGGTGGAAATCATGATAACAATAATTTAAATAATGGTTAAATTGGTAACAATAATGCCAATAATGGTAATCATGGAGGAAAAAATGACAACAACGGAAATCATCCTTTCCAAGATGAGGAAATCACTGAAGAAAGAATGAATGAAGTAGCGCAAGATCCCTCATTTATAAAAGTGATGGAAAGAGTTTTAGAAAAGAATAAAGAGATGTATTTCTTGAATCTAGCACAATCAGGGGTCAAACTCCCCCATGATTATGATATTTCCAAGATAAAAAGAGACGAGGATGAAGAAAACCCTATAAGAGTCTTGAATAAGTAATTAAAGTTCTTTCAAGTTCAATTGGATAATATGAAGAAAGAGGCAGCTCCTAAAACATTCTCAATTGAAGCTATTTGTAATTTTCCTTTCGATAGGGACCTCTTCATGATACTATTTATTCAAAATGTGGTTTTTCCTAAGTACGATAAATATCTGGCTATAATGAATGCACAAGACCAATTAAGAGAATTTTTCACACTAAGAATAGAATTCATGCATGAACCTACATACTTGATGAGATTATTCCCTATAAGTCTCGGTGGTCAAGAAATGGAGTGGTTTTCAAAACTACCTCCTGGTATCAAGACATTTGAGGAATTATCTTCCAAATTTGTTACTCAATACTCCTATAACATTGAGCATGAGGTAACCATGTTAGATTTATGCAATACTAAGCAACGTAATGGTGAAGCATTTCAAAATTTCTTGCAAAGATGGAGGAAAGTTCTTGCTAGGTATCCTAGAAGTGTGCCAGAGAAAGAAAAAATGGACATATTTATCAACAACTTGATTTGGGAGATGAATTTTCAGTTACAATTACAATGCCCTCCCACATTTAATAAAGTTATTAAAAATGGAATCAAGATAGAAGAGGTTTTGGTAAGGAATGGAGATATAAATCTGTACAAGGATAAAAAGGGTTTCTCTAACAATAATAACAATGACAATAACAACAATGGTAAACCCTGATTTTGGTTAAAGAACACCAATAAGAACCTTGTTAATGATAGAGTAGTGGAGGATAATAAAATCAAAGAAAAAACTTTCAACATGTCAATTGGATCATCTTCTAATCAAGCCAATAATCTTAATAAAACATCCAAGGATCCTTTCAATAACAACAAAAATTACTATGATCAAGGGAACAATAAACCTAAACCAAGCTTCATGTCTCGATTCACATCTTCAAATCCAAGAAGAAAGTTTACCTTGTTGGGTGAAAATATATAGAATTCTCTAAGGACTTTAATTGCTAATAAAATCATCACTTTACTAGAGTCTAGACCCTATGATCCTCAAGTTAAACCAAATTGGTGGAATGATTCACATCATTGTGAATATCATTGAAATAATGGTCATACTACCAATAATTGTATGAAGTTGAAATATGTGATTCAAGATCTAATTGATGGTGGAATAATCAAAGTAGAAGGGCCCAAAAATAATGAAGATCACACGGCCTTAAAAATTCCTTTCTTAAACCATGAGAAAGGGGATTCATCCAACACAAATCAAAATAATAAAAAAAGGAATAACAAGGTTAACTTTGCTCATGCATCTGACAACATGATCAATTCTGTATTCGGTTTTGAAAATGTCATCATTGTTATGGTGGTGAAAGATAAACAAGAGAAGGAATCATTGAATGTCATTAGTAGGGGGCAAGCTTCAAAAACAACCTTACTGGGAACATCTACCATAACCAACATGACTTTTTTACTATCATCTTCATCAAGGAAATACAATTTGGTAGATCAACTTCTCAAAACTCTGGCCTAAATTTTTGTTTTGGAGTTATTGAAAATATCATCATCACACAAAGAAATCCTAGAGAAATCCTTCGTCAATACAAAAATTCCTACAAATTTGGATGTAGATCGGTTCCAAACCATGGTTGGTCATCTCGTAACTCCTCATTATTTTTCTGTTTCCAAAAAAGATGACATATCTCTTGATCACCCGTAGAACCTTCCATTGCATATTGAAGTCCTCATACATAAGCATGATGTGAGAAGAGTCCTAATTGATGAAGGTGTTGGTTTTAACATATGCACATTGAGCCTAATCAAAGATTTAGGATATTCAAAAAATGTTGTGGATCCTAAAAGAAACATAACAATCAAGGCTTATGATGATGAAGAAAGATCTTCAAAAGGGATGGTTAATTTTCCTATCAGAGTGGGACCCATTCAAAAAGAGATAATTTGTCAAGTCCTAGACCTAAAATTGACTTATAATATATTATTGGGAAGGTCTTGGATTCTTGAAATGCACGCACTGCCTTCTACTTATCACCAATGTATAAAATTTCCATCCATGGGCCAAGAAAATAACCATAAGTGGAGACACAAACCCCTTTCATTATTGTATTAATATCAAACTAGGGATAGAATCTTTTGTACCACATAACAATGAAAGTCCTACTTTACAAGCATCCCAAGAGAAGGACAAGGTGGAAATCCCAAGTGTCACTTCAAGCCCAAACATTAAAGAGGAAGAGAAAGACAATCCAAAAGATCAACATACCACTTCAAGTAATAAAGAGACAATTCCTTCTTCATATATCAAAGGAAAGGAGAAAGTAATTTTTGTAGAACCAAATGAATAAAGTCCCAATTTTTCAAAAACAAATTCTTCTATCCAAGGGGAAAATACATCAAAACCCTTTTAAAATGGAAAGGAACGATTAACACATCAAGAAACGATGTATAATATGATAAAGGATTTTGAAAAATAATGCAAATTGCATCAAAGAGGGATAGGAGAATATTCCACATCATTGAAAGAGATGTGTACTTCCCATAAGACTCATGGAAAACCACAAAGATACAATTAAAATTTTGTAAGGCCCAATAATTATATGAATGAAGAATTAGATGTTGAGATCCTAAATTGACTTTATAAAGAGGAGGAAGAAGAAAATTCAGATGAAAGAGTCCAGCACATCAGTATTCCCACATACCAATATGGAAAAGGGTATCAAATTTAAAAAAATATGGGATATCAAGGAACAAGACCCATTGGAAAAAGAAAGCAAGGCTTGTTAGAGACTATAGAAGCCCAATGGAGGTCAAGTAAGGAGAAATTAGGATTGGGATATTCTGCATCATGTTCTAATAATAACAAATCTATTTATTGTGAATAAATAAATAAGTTAAACTCTCCTAGTGATGACAATGATTCAGCTAAGTGGGAATGAGAATCTATGTAAGAAGATTTATGTCATGATAAATAAGTGGATGTTGTTCACACTTATGCACAAGTGCAAAAGGAAGAATCAAAATCAAATCAGGAAGCCTCAAGTTCAAACACTCAAAATTCTAACTCACAATGGGTAGGAGAGCCATATGTACCTTCATTCTTAGGGGAATCTAATGTTAGATTTAATCTACAAGATTTTTATCCACAAACAACTCAAGAAGACTATAGTGAGGATGATTTTGACCCAAACTTTATGGATCATTTAGAAGAGGCACATGTTATAGACCTAAACAATGCAGTGTAAAAATTATCTAATGAGATCATGTCCTTAAATCTTATAAAACTAAATGAATATAACTCTTTGTCACTTATTCCCCCTAAATTGATTGATTGGGATCAATTATAACCAAACAACTTACCCATTTTCCCAAATGAACATTCTTTGGCCTTGTACCTAAATGCGGTTGAAATCTCTTCCACCAACAGAGAATATCAAGGAGAAATAAGGGGGAGGTGTCCAATCTCTTAGTCAAAAAAATAAAAAATAAAATATTAGAGAAAAAATCAAAAGGTCTAGTGGTGAAAACCACAATGTGGCATTGTTATACCTAGAAAAAATAAAAATAAAGGATGTTTCTGAAGGTGAAAACCCAACTGTGGCACCTAAGGAAGAGAGATTGGAAAATTTTATAGAGAATTATGAAGAAAGGTCACCTATATTGATTGAGCCCACAGAAAAGGTTAATATTGGCATAGAATCAGAGCCCAAGGTCATGAACCTTGCAGCATCATTAACACCAGAAGAGAGACAAGAATTCATTGAATTCTTAAAAAGAAAACAAGTAAATTTTGCATGGTCATATGCTGACATGTCAAGTGTGGATTCAAATCTTATCATGCACCATTTTAATGTAAAACCAAAATCTAAGACATTCAAATAAAAGCTAAGAAAAATGCATTCTCACATTGCAATACTAGTAAAAGCAGAATTGGAAAAGTTGTTGAAAGCTGGTTTTATAAGAACTATTGCCTATGCTGACTGAATATCCAATATTGCACTAGTTTCCATGTTGGATAAATCAAATAGTGTATGCACAGATTTTAGAGACCTCAACTTAGCCCGCCCAAAAGATGATTTCTATTATCAAGCATTGATGCCATAGTAGATTTAATATTAGGTCATTCTATGTTCTCTCTCATGGATGGATTCAGTGGATATAATCAGATAAAAATAGCTCCCAAGGACCAAGAAAAGACATCTTTCACATGTTCTTTGGGTACATTTTATTAAAACGTGATTCCCTTTGGTCTTAAAAATGCTGGAGTGACCTACCAGAGAGCTATGACCACAAATTTTCATGATATGATACACACATTTCTAGAAGATTATGTTGATGACATATTAGCAAAATATCACAGAAGAAAAGAACATTTTCTCATTTTGGATAATTTTTTTACAAGGCTAGAGAAATTCAAGGTGAGATTGAATCCAAATAGTGTGCATTTGGTGTACAATTAGGAAAGTTACTTGGTTACATAGTATCTGAAAAAGGCATTGAAGTTGACCCAAAAAAAGTTAAAACAATTATACAGATAGGGGGCACCAAGAAACATAAGGCAAGTGAGATCACTCTAACTAAGACTACAATATATTAGAAGATTCATTTCTCAATTAGCCAAAAAATTTCATTCATATACTCAACTCCTTCATAAGGACACAATCTTCAATTGGGATGACACATGTGAAGAATCCTTCACTCTTTTAAAGAAATACTTGATGAATCCACCTATACAGATGTCACGTATCCTAGGAAAACCTTTACTCTTGTATATTTCGACAAAAAATTATTCATTGGGTGCCTTATTAGCTCAAGAAGATGAAAAAGGGAAAGAAAATGCAATTTACTACATCATTAGGACCTTGGTCAAATATGAGTTAAACTATAGTTTCATTGAAAGAGCATGCCTAGTAGTGGTTTTTTCCTTGCAAAAATTACATCATTACATGTTGGCAGACATGATCAAAATCATAGCTAAAATTGATCCCTTGAAGTATTTTCTTAACAAAATAACCCTAATAGGAAGATTAGCAAAGAGGGTTATTATGTTTTGATTACTCGTAAAAGCAAGTTTTGAGGGGGACCCAAAACCCTTTACAATGCACGAAGCAGAACATAGGAAGATTAGAAAAGTGGGTTATTATGTTGAGTGAGTTTGAGATTGGATATATTGATAGGAAGACAATAAAAGTTTAAGTAATTTATGATCAACTGGCGGAAGCTCCTTTGCAAAATAGTCAACCTATTAAGATTGAATTTCTTGATTTAAAGATAATAAATGTTGAGGCAAAGACATGGAAACTCTACTTTGATGGATCATATACACATGGCTTGGGGGAAAGAATTCTCCTAATCAAACCTCAAGGATACACTATCCTAAAGTCATACAAAATTATTTTTCCATGCACAAATAACATAGCTGAATATGAAGCGCTAGTTACACACATGAAAATGGATCTAGAATGGAAAGTGTCAGAACTACAAGTGTATGGTGACTCTCAACTTGTAATCAACCAGATTATTGATGATTACCAAAAAAGAGATTCCAAGTTGATGCCTTATAAAAATATGATATATGACTTGAAGAAGTATTTTATTTTAATCACATATGAATAAATACCAAGGGATAAAAACAAAGTAGTTGAAGCCATGGAAACATTAGCTTCTCTCTTGCAAATGTCAGATCAAAGTGCTTGATAGGAATTCTTGGTGAAAGATTTTGTACAATCCGCATTTAATATTCTCAAATCCCAAATCATTTGTCTATTAGTTGGACATGAATCCCCACAATATGGTCCTATTTATACTTACCTAAAAGATAATATCTTACCTGAGGACCAATCTAGAAACCAAAAGAGAAACTTTATTCAACAAACCTCAAGATACACCGTTGTAGCCGAAACACTATATCGTAGAGGTCTTGACAGAACACTTCTTAGATCTTTAGAGAGGGAGGAGTTAGAAACTACTTTACAAGATGTACATGGGAGAATTTGTGGGTCACATTTGAGTGGATTTTCTTTAGCAAAGAAACTTCTAAGGATGGGGTATTATTGGCCAACTATGGAAAGAGATGCTTGTCAATTTTTGAGGATTTGTCAAAAGTGCCAATATCATGGGAATTTGATACATGTTCCAGCTCAAGATTTTTATCCATTGACCACACCTTGGCCTTTATATCAATGGGGTTTTGAATTAATAGGGATGATATATCCACCTTCACATAATTGTCATAGGTACATAATAATTGCAACTGAATATTTTACTAAATGGGTGGAAGTTGTGCCCTTAACAAATGCAACTGGAAAAAAAATCTCTATGTTCATTTTGAACCACATTATTTGTTGATATGGTATACCACATACCATATTCACTGACAATGGAAAGTAGTTTAAGAATAAGGATATTGATGAATGGTGTGAGAAATTTCATATCACACACCATTCTTCTTCAATTTATTACCCTCAGGGAAATGGTCAAGCTGAGGCCTCAAACAAAAATACCTTAAAATCTTGAAGAAAATAGTGGATAATTTAGGAAGAGATTGGCACATTCAATTAAATCCAACATTATGGGCCTATAGAACAAGCATCCAAACACCCAAAAGAGAAACACATTTTTCATTGGTCTATGGGGCTGAAGCAGTTTTGCCTTTAGAAGTGTAAATTCCCTCACTAAGAGTCTCATTACATGGGTTAGTGATAGAACACGATTATAGATTCACTAGACTCCAAAAATTGGAATTACTTGAAGAACATCATACCCAAGCATATGACCATCTTAAGGTGTATCAAAATCGAATGTCAAGTAATTATAACAAAAAGATCAAATCAAGAGAATTTCAAGTAGGAGACCTAGTCCTTAGAGAAAATCTAAAAACCAAGAAGAAAGAGAAAAGAAAGGGAACTTTGAGGCAAATTGGCTAGGACCTTTTGTTATAACATATTGCTATGGGATGAGAACCTACAAATTAGCCAATTGTGATGGAGAGGAACCGAGAGCATATCAATATCATCCATTTAAAGAGGTTTTATACTTAAGATCAGATAAAAGTGTATAGGATGAAAGAGTATCAGATGAGGAAAGCATCGGTTGTTGCACAGTGAAAAGTGATCTTGAAAAAATCCAAAAAAATAGTGAAAAGTGATCCTAAAAAAATCCAAAAATAGTGAAAAGTGATCATGAAAAAAAGTTCAAATATATTGAAAAGAGATCCTGAAAAAAATCCAAAAATAGTAGAAAAATTTCTCGGAGAAAGAAAAAACATTCAAATATGAGATCCTGAAAAAATTGTTATCTTGGTGAAAACTTGGCAAATAGGCACCTTGGTAATATCAAAAAATAAATAAAAAGAGGAAAAGAATAATAAATTCAAGTGGCGAAAACAAGGTAAATAGGTGTGATTCGACCCTTAAGTCGTGCCTAGGTTGCATTTTCCATCCTTGTACATATCCTTGCATCCATCATTTGTACATAGTCATAATAAAGTCTCAGAGCTACATTTGCATATACCAAGCTTTCGTTCTGATTTTGAGATTTTCCTAAGTTTGAAATCTTTGTTCTATCCACTTGGGGCACAAGCCTAAATCAGTGAGTTCATCATGACAAACCCAATTGACACAAATATTTGCATCAAACCAAAATCAAGACACTTGAAGCCTTTGATTCATAGAAAATTTCAAACATTTCAAATTTGATCGAGATTCAACATCACACCAATTTACAACAATCAATTTTGATCAAGCCTTAATCAGGATTAAAAACTTGAATAAAGATCAAAATGGATGGATTTCTTCTGAAATATGGATCCACAAAAAAAAGTAATTTTATTTCAGGGTTTTATGCCCTGCATACCTGTCCCTAAATTTTGTAGGCAAAATGTTGGGTCCCCCTTTTTGATTTTATTCTCCCTTGGTTTCTTTTTGTTTTCTCTGGTCTTTGCCTCCACGGGGCTGGTGTTGTGTTCTCTTTTGGTCTTCCTTGCTCAGAGGCCCGGTCCCAGAGTGTTTGTCTTCTTTGTTTCAGCTAGATTTTGGACTCCAGGATCCTCTATCACCATTTCCTCTTTTGGTAGAGGGTGCAGTTGCATGGGATCCCCAGGCCCAGAGTCCGGAGGTTTGCCTTTCTCAGGATTTGTGAAAGGAAAGTAGGATGTTTTTACCCTAAGAGTATAAATATGTTTCACCAGTCATTGTTACATTTACCGCGAACAAATTACCCAGAGCAATTCAAGGTGATAAAGGGGATTTAACAATGATTAAGTGCAATTTTTTCTCAGAGATTAAACACTACTTAACAGTAACTGGAAATTGTGCGTTCATTTTCATTTGAAGCTGATCAGTTGTAGAGTGCCTCTCGCACTCGTTCTCCCATGTTCCTCATGTTTTAAGGTAGGCCCTTCTGGTTCTTCCTTGGTGCTTTTTGGTTTTATTTATGGTTTTCTTTTCATTTTGTTTGTGTTTTCTCTGTTTTCCTATTCTGTTCTTGGTGTCACTTCCCATTGGTGGGATGGCTCTGCCAGAGGGTTGTCTACCCTCGGTGCAGCTATAAAATTAGTGTAATTCTTGTGAATATCCTATAAATTTTGTAAGTTATTTGTAAATAGGTGTAAATAGGTTTGTTTTTACCTTGACTTGCAAGTTGTGCTTTGGCCCTCTATGTAGGTGCTTGTGGTTTATGTACATTCTTGTGTGTTCCCTTCCCATTTGGTGGCGAGCTCACCGTGCCCTTCTGCAATCACCCAAACTATCAAGCTCGCCCTTCTAGTGTCTGAAAAATCAAACTCGGCACCTCGCCTGGTTGAGTTTTTAGGTTTTCTCTCTCCTCTATGATTTCTATCTTAATGATGGGTTTAATTCTCCCACATGTGAGAATTCAAAATCGGCCCAAGTGGCATTCATTCCCTTGCATGTTAAGACAATTGTCATTGTTATTTCCATTACCCCCTTTATTGCATGACTACGTGATGCCCCCATGTTAACCCAGTACGACCACTAATAGATTTGACCCCAAATTGCGACCAAACTTTTCGACCAACGTGCAAAATTGTTTTATTTGGTCGCATTATAAAAATTAACTTTTCTTTTTTTTACTTTTATGCCCGTGTTGGTCGAAATTTTGATCAACACGTGCATAAAATTAAAAAAAAAGAAAAGTTAACTTCATTTTACACTTCCTATTACCGCCACTTGCAGAGCGAAACAAGTGCGCCCCCTAGGCTATGTCCTGGCGTCGCTTTGGTTGGGGTTTCTAGTTTCTAGAAGCTGGATTGATGTTTGTAGAGCGTTTGGAGGAAGTGCCTGAAAGAGAGGATCAAATTTCTTTGATATCTTTGTGCAGAACCCTAAATTTTTCCAGAACTTTATCAGATCCCACTGATTTTCCAC
>MU225465.1:4268535-4282425 GCA_018584345.1 Thuja plicata | reverse complement strand
ATCTCTTCTTTATTGCAATGAAAGAAAAATGTTTATTATGCTAAAGTTGAAATGTGATTTGTAATGAATAGTTATTCAATGTGTAGGAAGGAGAAATGAAATTAGTATATAAAGTAAGGAATATAATCGTAAATGAAATGTTATTTTCTACCCTATCTCTTAAATTCTAAATGTGAAAGTAAAGAAAGGAAATGAAATTTAATTTGGATAAGTAATGTAAATGTGTTAGTAAATGAAATTCATTAAGGGAACCTTAAGGAAAGTAATTTTGGAGTAGTAATGTTGTAATGTAAAAAAAAAAAAAAAATTAGTTGCAAATTTTGGTCATAAGACCTGATTCCTTATGGGTTCCCTGGCGGGGACATTACATAGGGCACACATAAAATAAGTGTTGGAGCAATGGAAAGTCAAAGTTTAATGGTAAATGCTATAGATGCAAAAAACATGGACATAGGGCAAGTGAATGCACTGAGAAACCTAAGTTTGAAGGAAAATGTTTTAATTGTAACAAACAAGGTCACAAATCTTCTGAGTGCAGAACTAAGAAATGGAACCCTGCTGAACAACTAGCTAAAGCAATTTTTGGTTGGGATTAAAACACATGGAGTAGATGTTGTCATTGTGGTGAATATAGGCATATTGGTGCAAATTGTACAAAGACTCACCTTAGAAAAAATAATCCTACGAAGAGATGTCATGTGTGTAAACAACCCGGTCATCTAAGCAAGAATTGTATGAACAGAGAAAAAGTGGATACTGGTTTTGAGAAAGGAAAAGAATTTTTTTTTGAAATCAGAACTCAGTTTAGTCAGTAGTGGGTAAGGTAATCTCGTGAGAATTTAGATCAAAACAATGAAGGATCGAATGGCACCCAAAGCAGTGAACTGGGTGGATCTACCATCTCCAAATAAATATGCAAGGAGACAATTGGAACTATGCATACAAGCCATCCTACATAAGTTCTAGACATGCTAGCAAGTCCAAATCAGCATATTTATGCACTAGGACACATTATGGTTTTAACTGAGTCAGGATCTCAGTTACATCTAAGTTACACATGTTTAACCAAGTTAAGTTGAGTTGTATGGTTTCAAGGATGTAGAAGTTATTTTTCACTGAGGTTCATTCTGAGCTATGCCAACTACCATGTATGGAGCATTTAATGAAAACTCAACTTTAAAATCTCTTATAAAAGATGAATGGGAAAATTTATTGTTTAAAAAGTTTTCAGTTTACAAAGTGATTTAGAGCCTTAAGAAATTCAGAGTGAATTAGTGTTCAAAAGATTTAAGTTCCAAATTTTATCAAACCTCCGAGAATTATGGAATCTACATCCAACAGCAAGGTTAAGAAATGTTTTGAGATGTTGGTGAGGAATGCTATCTGTGAGCCTCCAAAGTTTAAGCCTCATCCAGTGATTACAGATGAAATAGATCCGATGGGATTTCATTCCCTAATTCCTCCAAAGGTATTGTTGATCAATGACATCTGAGCCTTCTATCATTGCACAATTCAATAGCTAGGTACATTGGAAATGAATAAAGCATATGAGAAACTTTGTGAAGCTGGGAATTTGAAGCCAGAACATAAACACCTTAAAGTCAAGGTTTTGACTCATATCATGTATATGCCACAAAACTTTCAAATTAAGTGGATTAGGTTTGTTCTGAGCCATGTTCAGGACATGCATCTATGGCTAGAGAAACTAGTGAAGATCACCAAGACAATGGTACACCATGTTATAGGGTATCCTATGCTTGACAAGTCAAAAGGTACCAAAACCCTACCCCGGGATGACCTAACTAAGAAGATTCTTGCCAAGTGGGATGAAAGAGGCATGAGATTAAATGGAGTTACATACATGGAATTGAAGTTTGGGATTCATGTAATTTCACACAAAATCTACAATTCTAGCTGACCAAACAATGTACCATATGAGGCTATGGACTTGGAATACAAAGTGGTCAAGAACAACCTTTCATTCGACCTTGCCGAGTTGCAGCTCATCCAATTGAGAAAGAACATGGAAAGCATTCAGGCATCAAAGACCAATCCATGTAAGTTTGGTTCACTTCTGGTCTACATATTCTTTTATATTCAGAAGTTTTTCCCTTCTAAAGGCACAGTTGTTTGGAATAAGGACAACCCCATAGTTTATCAGATAAATGATTTGATAGAAGAATTAGGAGACAATTTTAAGAGCATCATGGATGCATAATTTGAGGATTTTAGACATAAGATGCATAATAGATATAGAATTCCTAAACAATTGGTAGAATACTACAAAGATGATGTTTGCTTCCTAGTTGACATTGATAAAGTATACATTCAGGCAGTCAAGCCTAGGGTTGCATGGGTGAAACCTCTTGTATATGAGGTTAACATTGATGAGAAAAAAGATATCATTGAGGCTCTTGTAAATGAGCCCGTTGATCCAAAAGCACCATACTTTGGTACCTATGAAGAAGCCAAGAGCAGAATTTCATTGGAAATTGTGATTAAGATCTTGAAAAGAGGAAAGAATAGGTTAGAGAAGTATGGAAAGATGTTAGACTCTCCTCCTATCACTGAAAGAAAAGATGATGAAATTAAGATAGAAGATAATGAACCTGAAAAGGAAGAGGAAGGGTTAGAAGAAGAACCTTCTAAGAGGAAGAAGGTAGCCCCCAAGTAGAAAACAAATATCTCTACTCCTGAAATCACTATAAGAAGATCTAGAAGGAAACTTGTATTGCCTAAGGAAGATGAATAAGAAGATACACTCATATTCAAGAAACCTCCACCTACCTTTGAGAAGAAAATTGAAGAACTAAAAGGAGGTAGTGGTATGAGTACTCTAAAATCATTGAAATATGCTTCCAGAACTAAGGATGAACATAAGAATATTGAGGAAGCAGTTGTAGATAAAATGAAAAGATGGAAGTATGATCCATATGAATTGAAGAGTCATATGATTGAAGATCTATTCAAAGAAATATCTATTCCCTGGAGCAATGTAGACCAAATAGGAAAGGATATTAGAGAACAGACCTTGAAGAAAGAGTTTCCATCTATGAATAATAAAGAGGTTAAAGAGGCCATGACCAAATATGAGAAAAATGACACTCCAAGGTTCAGTTACTTTCAGATATTGAACAAGAAAATAGAGGATGTTGTGCAGGCCACAACAAAGATATGGAAGACAGTCTTTGAAATCAAGGAAGAAGATAAGGCAGAGGTACTGAGTATATACCCCAAGGTAAAGAATAATGATGAAGAATTACATGAGGTGGAAACTATTGAAGAATCCAATGCAGTTGAGATATCAGTAGAAGTGATGACATCCTTGACCCAATCACCTATACAGAACATCCTATCTCAGAGCAAGGATAAAAATTTAGAATCTACATCTGGACTAGTAGGAACCAAGCATCAAGATCTACCTACTATTGAGCTAAGCCTAACCAAGTCACAGAAGGTCATTGTAAATGTTTCTTTCATGAGAATTGATGCTACAGTTGGTGCAACAAAAGTTAATGATCCAATGGATACTGAAGTCAAGGATGATAGTGAAAAAGGTAAGGAAATTGTTCCATCACCTAATC
The DNA here is from genome assembly GCA_018584345.1 of Thuja plicata. Classification (NCBI taxonomy): domain Eukaryota; kingdom Viridiplantae; phylum Streptophyta; class Pinopsida; order Cupressales; family Cupressaceae; genus Thuja; species Thuja plicata. The sequence goes on along the minus strand of MU225465.1, from coordinate 4,278,841 downwards.
CCAAGGTCAAAAGAAAAGGGAAGGAAATAAATACTGATGATATTGATCTTGAGGAAGATATTGTGATTCCAAATTGGGATATTTCCAACTTGACATTAGAGAAGATGGATATACTAAGGGGGCTATGGAAGAAAAGAGCTACACAAAAAAATCTCTGAGAAGAAAAGAAGAGAAACAAAGTACTAGAGGACATAAAAGGTATATTCCTAGATGCACTAGAAATAGAAGTTCATGAGAATGACTCTATTTTGGATCAAATTGTTAATATAGTCCACACGTTCAATAAAAATTTAAGTGGACAAGAGAAACTATTGCAGAAGGCAAAAAGGAAGTTTGAAAATAAAGTTCAAGAGAATGTTGCAAGTAAAATTGAAATAGATCAAGTGAAGCTAAACAATCTCATTAGCTCTCTAGAAACTATAGTAAATAATGTTGCTTCATTATTTGTAAAGTTAAGTGATACTTCTAACTTTACCATGGAAATCAAGACTAAACTAACAAAGATAGACACAGATTTGAAGGAAAGTGCAAACCAGTTGGCACTTAATCCTAGTTCGAGTTCAACACATTTTGTGAAGATCAAGTATCTGACAGACATGTAGACATAATTACTAAGGGAAGAAGCAAGAAAAATGGAATCCCTTACATCTATGCAGAGCCAACTCCTTCCATACATGGATGTAATGCAGAAACATATTTCTCATTCCAAGACACTCATACATGACAATAAATTTTCAGTTGCGGAGCTTATGATGGAGTTGTCAGCAGAGATACAGATTGAGTTGCACATCCTGAAGGTGTTGCAAGATAATTGGGACAATACTTTGTCTCAAATTTTGAAGGTACATAGTGATTTCCTATCCTACTTTGGTATTACCATATAGATATATTTTTTGCATTTGTGTCAAAAACAAGGGCAAAAGTTATTGTATATATATATATATAAGAAAATACATGTATAGAAGAGAAGATAAGAATATATATATATATATATATATAGTAGAGTCACAAAAGCAATTTTGAAAAAACAAAAACAGAGTCATTTGCATTTGAGTTGCAGAGCTATTGTCAAAACCCGAGCAAGTACCCAAGCAGATGGTAAGGGGGAGTTTTGACTCAGAAGTTTGAGCAATTTTTGGATATGATAAGTATTTTTGGTCACTAATGACAAAGGGGGATTGATAACCTTATGGAAAGACATGTTGTCAATTATTTCCAAAATACTTAGTGATCACAGAGTTGACCGAGACATCAGCTTGAAGTGCAACCTGAGCAGTTGTAGTGTAACCCGAGCATTGGCAGTGTCGACCGAGAAGATAGTGGTAATCAGTATTACCTGAGTGATCAATATGAACTGAGTACATAGTGTAGCATGAGTACCAGAGTTTACTATGTTTCCCGAGTGACAACATATTGCCCGAGTGCCAGTATATTACCCGAGTGGATTAGTGGACCCAAATAACAGTTTTGGGCTGACTTTGTATTATTGTATATCATTGAAGCTGACTTACATAAGTATTTGATTTGGATAAGATATATATGTAAGGTATTTTGTTTATCCAAATGTATGTGAATAAGTGTGTATGTGAATATGAAGTGGTAGATTGATTAAGAGGCTACAACAATATAATGAACAACAAAGACTCATCCATCACATTCAGGTGATTAGTATTATATCATTGGAACTTATTCATGAAATTAGAGTTGCATAGAAGATCATCTACTAGTTCATCCTAACAGGTGCATCAAAAAAATTCTCTAACAAGGTGGACTTAACAGTCCTTTACAAATCTCCTAACAAAGTTTCATACTTAATTGTATTGTACAAAATCCTTTCATAATGTGGACCTAACAGTCCTTATTGATCCTAATAGGGCAGGCCATTAGAAGTGGTCAATTGTAATCTTTAACAGGGTAAATTTATACTACAATAATAAATCTTGTGGGTACCATCCCCACCCCAGTTTCACTTTCTATTTGGAAGGTTTCTGGGTAACCAAATATTGTGTCAAGTATTGTGGATGTTTATTACTTTTTGGTTTCATGCATGCAATCAAATTAGATAATCTAATAAAGGATTTATGAGATTAAGTTTTATTGGTTCTTGATTCACCCCCCCTCTCAGTCACCTAGCCTCAATATATGTCCAACATGAGGTGTTTGTGAAGCAAGCCAAGCTTCAAATTTTGAAAGGGAAATATGAATCATCTAATATGAGTGAGGATGAAAATATTACTTCTTACATACTAAAGGTGAATGATCTTGTTTATGGAATTAGATGTAGCCCAATGGAAGATTGGATGAGGATGAAATTGTTTCTAAGATACTTAGATCCTTTCTTCCTTCTTACAATCACAAGGTTGCTACTACTAAAGAGATCATGACCATGGCACCAGTAACAAAAGACACATTGGTTGGTAAGTTATCTGTCTTTGAGATAAGAGAATTTGGTGATAGTCTTCCTAAAGTTGAATTAGCACTTAAAGATACTATTTATAAGGATAAGAAAAGATATGACCCTGGAGAAAGTTCAATAAAGTATGGATCTAGATATGAAAAGGAGATGGAAGATATTAAGCAAGAAGAGAGAAATATTGAAGAACTTGAAGCCCTAATTTCAAAAAGATTGCCTAAGGGAATTGGTAAGTATCAACTAAAGTTACCTTTGAAATATTTTTCATGTCATAAGATTGGTCATTTTGTTTCAATATGCCTAGATAGATAGCCTAAGTAAAAGCCTAGGAAATTCCAACCTAAATATCAGAAGAAGTGTTATTATGCTGCTAATGAAGGTGTAACTGATGATGAATTTGAAAAGAGTGAATATGAGATGTTGTTTATTTCTATCAAAGATGAGAATCCTAGTTTATTAAATGAGGAAAGAGCCTTGGTTACAATTGTTTTTGATTAAGGTAAAAATAGGTTTTGAAAGGATCCTGAAACCTTTTACAAAAAGCTACAAGATATAGGCATCAAAGGCACATACAAACATAGAAATCCTACAACGAACAAAAGGCAGGACCCAACAAGAAACCAAAAGGCCTAAAATAGGAAAAAACAAAAACTACCAAAGATAAGCACAGTTTCCAGCACAACTTCTAGCACAACTGCTCGAATAATTTCTAGCGAAATTCCCAGACTAGAAGAAGAAACTTTACATCATTTTTTGGTAGGCTACCTCAACCTCCTTCTGCATCTCTTCCATTTTTTCAATTGACTCCTTTATCTCCAGCATTTCTTTTAGGATCTCAGGGAATTTTCTTTTTATTCCGCTTCAGGTTCTAGGACCAGGACCTGAGCTTCCAGCCTTTTCTTCAATTGTAATTGAGGTGTTTTCTAGCAGGCTTCTTTCTAGATAAGCCTATAACACTTTCAGGTTCTGAATCGACACTTGCAGCTCATCATTACTATGCTTTAGGATGATCCATATCATGTGCCCATTGTGGCTTATTTTTTCCTTCATCTCTTTTAGCTTTTCTTCCACTATCTCATTAAATCTAGAAGTTAACTCCTCTTCTCTGTTGCTGTCTTTGACCTTAATCATCAACTTATTCTCCATTTCCTTGACCTTGGCTTTAAAAGGCTCCATTTCCTCCTGCATCTCAGTCAATTAATGCTTCATAAAATTCATCTCCTCTTTAAGCCAGTCTTCCATATTAGCCCCATAATCAACTTTTCTTTTCAGGATTCTGTCATCTCTTTCAAACCTGGTCGCTTCTAGGCCCATTCTCCTTTTTACACTATTCCTTTTCTTCGCCTTTAAAGTCAGCTTCATCATGTTACCCTCCTCACCTTTATCCTCATTCTTCTTTTCCTCTTTTTCATCTCCCTCTATTCCATCTCCCTCAATTTCCTTTTCATCATAATTCTCATCAGCACTCGTGCCCTCATCGATATTGGGAATTTCCTCCTCTTCCATCTGAGAATTTTCCTTTCTCAGCTGATCCTCTTTCTCTTTTTCCATATTCTCTTTATCAATATCATTGTCACCATTGTATTTATCCTCTTTATCTTTTCCCTGGCTCTGTAGGGTTTCATCACCAGTCTTCTCCAACTTAGCCTTATTCTTAGTTTTAACCCTTTTTTTCAGACTCTATTTTTCACTTTCCTATTTCACCTACCTCACACTACCTTTAACCCTCTTAGGGATTGGCTCAGGAAGATTGCGGGCATACTCAGAAATAAGAAAAATGAGCCCCACATGGAGCACTGGGTTGCTCGATTTATTTCTATGCTCCATCACGCTATTATGCAAAGAACTCAGGAGATAGAAGGGGAACGAGATTTTTTTACCATGCCTGAAGTGGTTGGCTAGGATGAAATGTAGATTGTAGATTTTGGAGTATCTGCCATCCAGAGTGAAATACTTGATCATGACTGTAAGAATATCAGCCCAATGAGATTTTTTTTTGGATGTCGACATAATCCCTTGTTCCTTTACTGAGAAGGGCTTCTTCATCCTCCGTTTTCAGGAAAATCTTGTAGGCTTGAGTACCAGCCCTCTTATTGTCCCTATAGAATTTCATGCCCTCACCAGGCAAACCCGTGATTTTTGAGATAACCCTCATGGAAAGGGTAAAATATTTCCCCCACAAAATGCACTTTCCCATCCTTCCAACCCTTTGCAAACTATTTTTTTATCTCCGTATCCTAACAATGGAGCTTCTCTAGATACTGAGATACACCTCCTTTTTTCAATCTTCTCCAAACAATTCTCTTCTCTTTCCATTTAGTACAATCAATCGGCTCCTCTCTCTTCAAGCCTCCTCCCATATTTCTTGTCATTTCTTGAAAATTCTGGTCTTTTGCAATTTTGAACACAGGTTTCAGGTAGACTTTACTATTATGATTGTTCCAGTTCAAATTTAACACCCAAAAAGCGTTCAGTGTCACTAGTTTAATTAATCTTGTTTCCTTTGAATGACAACACACATTAATTTTAATAATTAAAGATGACCTCATCATTAATTATGTTTATTTATAACTCCTTCACTGCTATTCATCCTATCGTACCTGATAAGACTAGCCATCTCCATTTTAAAATCTACCTCACCTCTCCATGATTGCATGATATCAGAGTACACACCCATGTTTTCTAATCCATCCGCTGCCATATTACCTTCTCTATAAACGAGTGATATATCATTGTTAAAGAAAAGTATGAATGAGTGATATATCATAGTTGTTCACATCACATGACCGAAGATAAGAGAAAATTTGTGAATTTGGAGAGGTATGATGGTGGTGTTGGAAGATTTTGGGACATTAATTTACAATAATTGTAATTTAGGTCCTTGGTCGACCCTAAAGAAATAAGTTGATGAATTATATAAATGTAATTATGTAATATCCTTTTGGTGAGAGGATCATGTGTGTATGAGAGATTGTGCAAAGAGGTATGAGTTGAATCTACAATTATGGCAGAGATCTGATGTAATATATACTTCATTGGAACTATATTAGCATAACAAAGATGCTATCAGTTAGTTCTTGATTAATGGATTGAAGTCCACAATGGATTTTTGTCCATCTACTTGTTGTTAGGAAGGATGTATTCCTTTGGGTTGTAGTCCTTGTTGTATTTGAGCAATGAACTCTAGGCAATGTGTTTGAATGTATGCACATTCCCCTTGTAATACTCCTAAGAGGGTACATTACTTTTAATATAGTAAATCATCTTTTGGGTTAGATCCCCATAGTGGTTTTTTCTCCTAATTGGGTTTCCTCATAAAAAATATTGGTGTTATGTGTTGATTAATGTGTTGTGACCTTTCTTTAATGTTCATCATTCAAATATAAGATTTAAACTTTAAAATTTGATTGAGGTTTTAAGTTTTGGGACATAACTGATTCACCCCCCCCTCCCCGCCCCCTTCTTTGTGTGTGCTACCTTGTTTCTAGCAATTGGTATCAGAGCTAAGTCCTCTTTTGGAATCTTGATCACTTGAAGAGATCTAGGTTGGTAGCTTTTATGAAGGATAGTTCAAGATTTGAAGGCACTAACTATTCCATATGGAAAGGGTGGATGATTACACACTTGAGATGCATTGGAGAAGACTACTAGAGGAGATTAGAAATAAATATTACAATCCTCATGCAGATATTTCTATTGCTACTGCATATGAGAAGAAGCAATTTTATTAAAATATAATAGAAAAAGAAGCATTTTTAGTGCCTTGTTAGATACAAAATATACAAATATCATGGAATTATAGACTATACATTAGATATGGAGATAATTTGAGGTTTTTCATGAAGGATATGTGTGTGTGAAGCAAACCAAGCTAAAACGTTTGAAAGAGAAATATGAATCATTGAAAATGAGTGAGGATGAAATCATCACTTCTTACATACTAAAGGTGAATGAGCTTGTTTGTGAATCAAATGTGTCGGTGGAAGATTAGATGAGGATGAAATTGTTTCTAAGATAATTAGATCCTTGCCTCTGTATACAATCACAAGGTTGATTCTACTAAAGAGATCAAGACCGTGGCACTAGTAACAAAAGACACATTGGTTGGTAAGTTATCTTCCTTTAGATAAGAGAATTTGGTGATAGTCTTCCTAAAGTTGAATATGCATTTAAAGCTACTATTTCTCAGAATAAGTAAAGATATGAACCTAGAGAAAGTTCATCAAAGTATGGATCTAGATATGCAAAGGAGATGCAAGAGATTGAGGAAGAAAAGAGAAAGCTTAAAGAACTTGAAGCCCTAATTGCCAAAAGATTGCCTAATGGAGCTGGTGAGTATCAAGGAAAGATACCTTTAAAATGTTTTTCATGTAATAAGATTGGTCATTTTGTTTCAATATGTTCAGATAGAGAGCCTAAGTAAAAGCCTAGGAAATTCCAACCTAAAAATTAGAAGAAGTGTTATTATGTTGGTAATTAAGGCATTACTGATGATGAATTTGAAAAGAGTGAATATGAGATTGTGTTTATTGCTATCAAAGATGAGAATCCTAGTTTCTTAAATGAGGAGAGAGCCTTGGTTACACATGTTAAAGAAAAATATGAATAGGTGATAGACAACGGTTGTTCACATCACATGACTAGAGATAAGATAAAAATTTTGAAGTTGGAGAGGTATAATGGTGGCATTGTGAGATTTGGTGACAATAAATTACAATAATTATACTTTAGGTCCTTCGTCGACCTTGAATAATTAAGTTGATGAATTATATAATTTTAATGATGTAATATCCTTTTGGTGAGAACATCATGTGTGTATGAGAGATTGTACGAAGAGGTATGAGTGGAATCTGCAATTGAGGTAGAGATTTGATGTATTATGTACTTCATTAGAACTGTATTGACACAACATAGATGCTATCACTTAGCTCTTGATTAGTGGTTTGTAGTCCATAATGGATTGTTGTCCATCTACTTTTTGTAAGGCATAAAGTCTTCCATTGGGTTTAGCCCTTGTTGTATATGAGAAGTGAGCTCTAGGAAGTGTGTTTGGGTGCATGTGTAAGGGTTTTGGTATTTACTAAGGGGACCCAAATAGGAGTTAGGATGACAGTAGGGTCAATATAGATACCAACAAGGCAGATTGATCCAAAGTATACCCAGGTGTAGAACCCCGAGAGCTAGCCTCCCACAGGAGGACCAGATGGGCAGTGATATACGACATGTGATATGATGCAGTTGTTTTTGGGACACATGGCCCATGTTGTATTATATGATTATTGCACTCTGAGACTTTGGACATTTATTCTTTCATGAAATTTTTTGTGGGACATTATATTTATTTTTTGTGTATATGATGTTGAGTTGGGTGGGCTTCATGTGTCATATGCGATGTTTTATCTTTTATGGATGTATTATGCATATGTATGGTTTATGATGGACTGACATGTTGGTGATGCGGGATGGATGTTTTATGTGATTATGATATCTATGTGAAGCAATATGTAGCTACTGAGGTGTGTAGATGTAGGATGGATGCTATGTGTGTGTGTGTTCTTTATGTTTTTATGCGCTTATGTATATCTATATGATGCTTTTTGATTTATGATGATGCATCTTATTATGTAAATTTATATGTGACATATGTATGTAATGCAATCTAATATGATAAATAATGCAAGAGGACTAAAATGATTGAATGAATGCAAAGTGATAAAATGCTCACCTAAAATGAACACTTAAAATGAATTAAAAGTAAAGTTTTAAATGTGACTTAAAGATGCAATTCACTAAAATGACTTAATGATATTGAGCTAAAATGGGTAAATAAATGCACTTAATGAAATGAATGCAAATGAATGCAAGCTAAACATGAATGCAAACTAAAAATAAATGCAAACTAACAATGAATGCAAACTAAAAATGAATGAAAACTAACAATGAATGCAAACTAACAATGACTACAAACTAATAATGAGTGCTCACTAATACTGAATGCAAACTAACAATGAATGCAACCTAAAAAAAAATCTCATTAATAATGAATACAAAACAAGTGAAATAAGATAGGGATGTGGAGAAAAATGCATATGTGGGATGCATATATGCATCATATCATGGCCCGAATAGATCCTCTCTATGAGAAGCATGTTAGAATTCAAATAATTCATAAGCCAAGATCATTTGCATGCAAAATAACCTATTACAAAAGTAAATATTGGAGACAAAAAAGTTTTGAAAGACAAAATATTCATTCAGAGAGGGGATACTGAATACAAAGAGATCAAACCTTATGAAGGTGATCGAAACCCTAAAGGGGAAAAATCTAGGTTGCATAATAATAATTAATAAAAGAATTAATTATTATATGCCTAAAGTTTAGCTTAAGTGAAATAGAGCTAATAAGTGACTTAATAATTAAATTAATATTATTTAATTAATAAGTGGAATCAATTTATTATTCTAACACCCCCCTTTAAGATAAACTTAGGGAGAAGCTAAAAACCTAGAAATAACTACTGAAAGTATGAAAATATGATGAAGGGGACTCCCCTTAATATCACAAGTACATGACAGAAACAAAGAGAACAACAGAAATTTGCAAGAACAGAAAATTGGCTTCTTATTGGCTCCACAAATGTGGAATTACAAACTTCAGAATTATAATATCAAAAGCCACATGGGCATCCCTTACAATAATCTGTAGGACAAATCCTCAATAACCACCCAGAACTGCCCTAGACAACACTACGAGTCTTCTTTATATAGGCAATTTCCACCGCCCGAGAAGGTTCCAGAAATCTAGCCATTAAGGCCGAATACCCTTAGCATTTAATTATTTTTCACTTTTATTACAAAAGGGTCGGCTTAAAACATTTACAAAACATGAGATTAGGTAGCCCAATTTTCAGAAGCCATAACTTTTGAACCGTAGCTCCGATTAGCTATTATAACCACTTTCCAGAAAGGAGAGATCGCGATCTACAGTGCCTGACTCACAAAGTGCTAGTCAAATGGGGGTTCGACCTCGACCCAGAGCCTCTAAGGTCCTAAAAATTGAGCTCAAAGATTTTGCACCCTAAAATCTCAACAGTAAATCCTTAATAACTTTGCCAATACAGATGATCTGGCAATGAAATTCAACTGACATTCTTAAATGACTAAGATGAACCTTCACCAGGAAAATTAGAACATTCTGAGTTCAAATGACCAAATTACTAAAAATAGTAAGTTTCCAAAAATAGTAGCTTTGTACAAAATAGCCCTTATTGAATGGAAAAACACATATTTTTGGGTGATGCAAGATTTCCCTTACACCTAGGATGCTCCTGCATCAGACACTCGAGGTAATTTGATAAGTGACCCTGTCACAACTCAGGTGTGCAGAGGATTCCAAGACGGTTAACCTCCTCCCTTGTCAGCCATGATGAATCTTCAACAGGTCATCCTTTCCACTTGACCAGATATTCTTCATATGTCCTATTCCTTGTGCTTCTACCAACACGACTGTCCAGTATGTCTTTAATCTCCTTGGTATCTAAACTACTTGCTGGAATACTCCACTGTGCCACTGTGCTCTCATCTTCAACACCTCCTTCATGATACTCTGTGAAATCTAAAATGTTAAATACTGGTGAAATATTCAACTCAGTAGGCAATTCTACCTCATAAGCATTTCTTGAATCATGCTTCTTCAGTATCTTACATAGCCCAAACTTCTTCATTTTCAACTTGTTATATGTACCAACTAGAAATCGCTCCTTCTGCAAATGAACCATGACTTCATCCCCAACCTAAAATTCCTTATGTCTCCTTTTATCATCTACCTTAGCCTTATACTGTGCATTCATTTTGGTAATGTGCTTCCTCACTTCCTCATGGATGTTCTTCAAG
>MU225465.1:4248159-4264861 GCA_018584345.1 Thuja plicata | reverse complement strand
GTCTTTTCCCAATCTTGGAAATGGCTCAGAAAATCCTTTCTTCTTCTGGATTCAAAACTTCAACTTCTTCTTGATCATCATTTCCTTCTTCGGCTTCATCCTCACTTTCGTTTCTAACATTAAGATTTCATCCTCTATGAATCTCTTCTTGCAATGCTCGCACTTGTCTCTGGAGCTCTCTAACCTCAGGTGTCACAACACTAGCTCTTCTGCCACATTCCCTTCATGGAGGCATTTTCACGATGCATGCTAAAACCCTAACCATGGTCCTGGTGCAAACTGCCTCACAGTCGGCGATCTATTTACACACTCAGGAACTCCTGCTCTGATACCACTTGATGAAGGGGACTCCCCTTAATACCACAAGTACATGAAAAAAACAAAGAGAACAACATAAATTTGCAAGAACATAAAATTGACTTCTTATTGGCTCCACAAATGTGGAATTACAAACTTCAGAATTACAATATCAAAAGCCACATGGGCATCCCTTACAATAATCTGTAGGACAAAGCCTCAATAACCACCCAGAACTGCCCTAGACAACACTACGGGCCTTCTTTATATAGGAAATTTCCACCGCACGAGAAGGTTCCAGAAATCTAGCCATTAAAGCTGACTACCCTTAGCATTTAATTATTTTTCACTTTTATTACAAAAGGGTCGGCTTTAAATATTTACAAAACATGAGATTAGGTAGCCCAACTTCTGGAAGCCATAACTTTTGAACCGTAGCTCCGATTAGCTATTATAACCACTTTCTAGAAAGGGGAGATCGCGATCTACAGTGCCTGACTCGCAACGTGGCAATCACTTGGGGGTTCGACCTCGACCCGGAGCCTCTAAGGTCCTGAAAATTGAGCTCAAAGATTTTGCACCCTAAAATCTCAACAGTAAATCCTTAATAACTTCACCAATACAAATTATCTGGCAATGAAATTCAACTGAAATTCTTATATGACTAAGATTAACCTTCACCTAAAAAATTAAAACATTCTGAGTTCAAACGACCAACTTACTAAATATAGTAAGTTTCTAAAAATAGCAGCTTTGTACAAAATAGCCCTTATTGAATGTAAAAACACATATTTTTGGGTGATGCAAGATTGCCCTTACACTCAGGATGCTCCTGCATCAAAATAGGTCCCAACAACAAGGCCTAATCAGGTACCTAAGTACAAAAATCTCTATAAAGAGGAGAAATAGAGAAAAACACATGCAAAAAACCCTACTCCAAAAAGAGATAAATCCTAGTGAAGGACTGAAGAAGCCTCCAAACTAGAGAATATCCCAGAAAATAGGAACAAAGAAAGAACATGTAGAACACCTCTGAAGTATGAGGATGCAAACACTATCGAAAAATAACTGTTGGAACCTCCACTATAATAGAACATGATCAGGTAGAGAAGAATGTAAACAAAGCCTAAAGAGATTATCAATCAAAGATGGAAGAATGTCTCTTAAACATGAATGAAAGAGGACTTTCCATATGGTAAATGATCCATCTCACTGAAATGAATAGGTACCCAACCACTGCATCCGCCTAGTACATAGGAACAAGTACTAAACACATAGATCACTCCATCAAACCAAGGAAGCATTAAAACCAACATGAGATACCTCCCCATAATGGTGAGCAGGGAGAGGCATGCCAGGTACACTGAAATAAACTGCCAAGAAATACTGCATGATGAAGAACAAACAAGAACAAATAAAGGATGGTGTCATGGAAGGAACACTCACTGGACACACATAATGAGGCTAATGTCGTGGAAGGAAAACTCACTTGAAAATGGTAGATGGAAAACAAGGAAAACATCAAACTCCCCATGGAAATTTATAATATAGTGCAAGTACAAACTAACTCAAAATGTGCAAGATCGCAATCATGCAAGATGACACTTTATCTTAGTGCGTTTGCAAAAAAAAGATGTCTACAATATCCAGGAATGACTAAAAGCTAAAGAAACATATGTAACAACTAACAAGGAGTCATCTCGTGCACAAAAAAAAATCCCAGGACCTGAAACATCCAAAATATCCACCAGAATGCTAAAAATAAAAAAATTGAATAAAATTTACTTGGAGCAGATACTGGTAATGAGACCCATACAAGAAGAAGGAGAACGTAATCAACTTTAGACCCATGCAGAAGTCAAAAAATGGAGCCCAGAGAAGAAAGATAGAGTGACTAGAGTAGAAAATGGAACCCTAACTTTGACTGGAAAAAACCCTACAACACAGAAAAATGAGATAACCAAACTGGAAAAATCAGAATACTCTTGGAATCAGCTTTCTGTCGATATCTTGTTTGGCAAAAAATGTCTCTGTTTGCTCAAGTTATGAGTAAAAAACCACAAGGTTCTCATTATGAAAAAAAAGGCAAGCTGTATGATGGGTTGGTGGCCGTCAAATTTAACCCATATCTAATACCTGCAACTCCTGACATCAGCGACATGGAAACTGAGGCGACGTGCAAACCAAGGCAGATTTTTTCCCTAGTTTTTTACATGCAAAAATTAGAAAAAAGAACATTTTCTCTCTCCTCCATGAACACCAGGCATGGATTTTGAGGCGGCATCAAAATTGAGGCAGTATGGAAATCAAGGCAATGTCAAAACCGAGGTAGATTTTTGCCTCATAAAATGTGCCAAGGACCGTGTATGCAAAAATAAGGCTCAAATTTCAACTTTGTCCAAATAGGACATGCCTTATATGAAAATAGGGGTTTTGGGGCATTTCGAACGCAACCCAGATGCCATTTTTATCCCAAAGTGCTCCAAAAAACAAATCCTCCCAAAATCCACAAAATTTTAGAGAAAAAACTTGAAACCCTCGGAGCTGCAAAAACTTCAAAAAATCAAGAACGGGCAGCAGTAGTGAGGCTCTGATACCATGTTAGAATTCAAAGAATTCATAAGCCAAGATCATCTGCATGCAAAATAACCTATTACAAAAGCAAAGCTTGAAGACAAAAAAGTTCTGAAAGAAAAAATATTCATTCAGAGAGGGAATATAGAATACAAAGTGATCAAACCTTATGAAGGTGATCAAAACCCTAAAAGGGAAACCCTAAAGGGGGAAATATAGGTTGCATAATAATAATTAATAAAAGAATTAATTATTATATGCCTAAAGTTTAGCTTAAGTAAAACATAGATAATAAGTGACTTAATAATTAATCAAGATGATTTAATTAATAAGTGGAATCACTTTATTACTCTAACAAAGAGAACTAGGAGGGGGGTTAAACATTTGCACAATCAAAATCCATGGGTTAGGAAAAATAGATGATTGAAAGGGTGAGTGATTCAAGTTTGCATTAGGATGGGGGGGTTTTACATTTTTAGGATTGGATTGGGTTTGGGGGGGGTTTTTCTTTGGGTTTTTGGGTTTATTGGATTGTTAGGATTGTTGAGTATTTTTATGGGGAGTTATAGGGGGTTTTCTTAAAGCTTGAGTGTAGTGTATTCTGAGATGAAATACCACCATGTATTTTGAGCACTTAGTTTAATATAAGAAAACTAGAGACCTACGAAGATTGCTAGGAATGCAAGGCCTTGTCACCAATCTTGCATGGGACCAACACAATAGGCATGCAAGGATTTCCCTAGCATCACACATGAGTCCCAAGAAATTCAAGGTGGAAATGATGCTGGGGAATCCACAAAGAAACAAAATTTCCTCAATACATAATGTATTCACAAAAGGATCACATTTTGATTATGAAAGGGTCATATCTGGCTGACTCATAGGCAAAAAAAGAGATCAAGACCTTATCCTAGGTGCATTCATTCATAGCGTACCATGAGATAAAGAATCATGGAAATTTTGAGGAGGACAAACTAGAGAGATGGAAATGATAATCAAGAACCAAAATCAAAATTCAAGACCGAAATAAGTATCTGAAAAATGCCTATTTTTAAGAGAGATCAATGGTATGGAGACCTGATTAGATTGAGGTTGGACATGAGGAAGGATACATCCTGCAAGCACCTATTGATGGGGGAAACTACAAAGTTGTGTTTGGATGGAAAAAGACGTTTCAAGGAAAATCACAAGATCAAGAGTTTCTTCAAAGGAACTTGATGAAGCACGGGACTCTGAGGATCAAAGAATCTCGATCACTCTCTGCAAAGTGACTGACCTAGGACGCGAGACATGTACAGGGGACCTGAAAAGATGAATGAATTGGCAGTGAGACAAGACTAAAATGAGTGGTTATATACAAAAGGTATGTGAAAAGCTCATGGCTTGGGACTGGATATGATGTATAACTAACTATTGGAAAGCTCAAGAATTTGGGATACAGTTTGATTCTGCAACAGTTACGTATGATAATGGAACACCCAGAGAATACGGGTTTTATGATGGAGACTTTATTGGGGTGGCAGATGGGTGGATGAAATGGATGGAGACAAGAGTTTGATAGATAATGGGATGCTCACCTATGTGTGATGCCTATTTGCTAGTTTTTCACCACACATACTTGTCCAAGGTTCCTAATTACCAAGTTTTTATGATTGGACAATTTATTTCTCTTTACTTTTCATACTTTTTTTATTTTTTTTTGTTATCATCAAGGTGCTTGTTTACCAAGTTTTCACCAAGACAATGATTTTTTCAGGACATTTTATAATTTTTATGAATTTTTTCAAATAAGTTGGGTATACTACATAGACCAGGCATAAAATTGTTTGAGGTGAATGATATTGATGGGATCATTTAGAGTTTCCCCTTTGGGTGTCAATAATTGATATGCTCCTAAGCCAAAACATGTGAGAACATATGGGCCCAACCAAGTAACTTAAAATTTGTCTTTCTTTTTGTTGTCTGCTTGTATCTTTTGGTTCTCTTTGAAGACTAAATCCCCCACCTAGAATTGTCGTGGATAGATTTTCTTGTTAGAGCTTCTCTTAAGCCTATTCTAGTAAAAAATGAGGTGATTATAGGCTTTTTATCTCTCTTCTCATCTAACATATCTAGTTGTGTGAGTCATGTCACATGGTAGTCTTCATCTGTGATTAGGTTCTTAAGTGAAACGTGTAGTAATGGCAATTTGACCTCAATTGGTAAGACGACCTCTTTACCATACATAAGTGAGTACGGGTTGGTGTCTATTGGAGTATGGTAATAAGTATGATATTCCCAGAAGATGAGAATGATTTGAAGGTGTCAATCATGACCAGAATCATTGACAACTTTCTTGATGATTTTTAGGAGGGTTTTGTTAGTTGCCTCAGCTTGGTCATTTCCTTGTGTAAAATGTGGACCCAAAAAGTGATGGTGGATGTGGAATTGGGCACAAATATCTTTCATGTTTTGGCTTTCAAATGGTATACCATGATCTGTAAAAATAGTGGAGGGGATGCCAAAATGGTAGATGATGTGGTAGAGGATGAATTTGGATATATGGATTCTTATTGTGAGGGTGAGTGTAATTTCTTCCACCCACTTGGCGAAGTACTCAGTAGTGGTGATGATCTACTTGTGTCCCTCCAAGGAGAGAGGGGTGATCTTACCAATGTGGTTTAATCCCCAAAATGAGAATGGCCATGGGGGTGTGATGGGATGTAGATCTTGCACTGGGGCATGAATCCGATTGGCATGCTACTAACATGATAGGAATTTCTTCATAAACTCATAAGAATCATGTTCCATTTTAGGCCAATAATATCCTTCTCTAAGAAGTTTCTTGGCTAAGACCATGCCACTCGTGTGGGCACCACAAATTATAGAGTGTACCTCTTGTAATGCCAGGGTAGGCTCGTTTGAGTCTAAACATCTAAAGAGGATGTTGTGATATCCCTGATGATATAGGTTATTAGCTACAAGAGTTTAGCAGGATGCTCTACGAATAACATTCTGGCATTGGGTATTTTTGAGGTGGGGGATATGATACCATTTTTTAGATAAGCGTGGATGTCATGGTATCATGGGGACTGAGGACCAACCAAGACACACCATTTTAGAATTGAAAATCTTGTAAGAAGGTGCATGGAGATGCTCAACCAATAATTCAGACAATGTTGCATGCTAGGGAATTTATAGAAGGGATCTGGTGGTTCCCATTGCATTTGTTTCCTTTTTTTTAATTTGGGCGCCTATGTGATCTGTAAGCATAGAAATTATTCTTTCATTTTGTCTACCAATTCTTTGTAGGGTAGAAGCTTATCATCCTTTGCCTAGAATTCATCTAGGAATTTCTTTTAATGAGTTGTGAATCACAAAATACTTGTAGTTCTGTGATATTCCATTAAATTTCCATTCTTAACCCAGAGATGAGTGCTGAACATACTCTACAATGTTGTTGGTGCAAGTAAATCTTAATTTGAATGATTTAGGAATTTAGTCACCTTGAGGGGTGACAAAGAGAATTCCTGCCACTGACCCATGAGCCATGTAAGATCCATCAAAAAAAATCTTCCATGTATGTTGTTCTTTGATCATGCATAGTGTGTGTAAGAAAATACACCTTCATGAAATTAAGAATGTAAGCAACAATTCTATGGAAAGATAAACAAAATTATTCTAAAGAATTGAAACTAAACAAACCATATCATCTTATGGTTCTCTATCCAATCTTTGTTAAGAGAGCTCTCAAGCTTAATCTCTCTCAAGGATAATCCTAGAATGAGATATGTATGAAATTTAAATGCTCAAATCTAGCTAGAATTCTCAAAATGCTCCAAGATCATAAGAGAAAATAGAAAATGCTCCTAAACATGATATGCTAAATGAAATGCAAATGCTAAAACTCTCTCAAAAGCTCTTCAAATGCTCCTCAATGTGTCTATAATAAGGATGCTTTTGCTCTTGAATTCTTGGATCCCAAACACAAATGAAATTTCTTGTATTTATAGCATTTTCCCAAGGGTAGGGGGTAGAGTGATTTGATCATGATCAAAGATTTCTTAAGTCAAAATCTTTGAGGTGTTTGCAAATGGAGGGAAAGTTGGTTAGTTGTCTCAAAGAATTAGGAATTAAATAACTCCATCATTCAATTAAATTAGCCATGGAAGGGTGATTGGGTTGGATTTGATCCTTTTTGATTTGAACTATACAATTGAGAAATCAATTGCATAATTTGATTAATCCCTTTAGGCTTAAATTTAATTATTTGATTTCATGATTATTTGATCTTTCAATTTGATTTGATTTTTGTCCATTTGATTTGCATTGATATTTTAAAGCATTTGGCTGAGATACACCTGGTCAATTTTAGGTGTCTACAAATTCCCCTCTTTGAATTGATGTGCGAAGTGCATTGATTCAAAGAAAGCTTGATTTTCCTGATCATTGAGCTGATACTGATGAACTGATATGAAAACTTGATATGAAACTCTGATATGAAATCCTGATATGAAACCTTGATATGAAACCCTGATATGAAAATATTGATATGAAACTTTGATATGAAAATATGATATGATGCTGTGATTGATAAAGTTTAAAATTTTAATGCCCCAGATTTGATACAAGCTATGCTGCCAGATCCCAGTTTGATGATATGATGATGCCCCCTCAGAAATGAAATCATCTTGATCTTAGGTAAAAGATTTTGATGAATATTGCTGATAGGAGAGATCCAAGATGATTGCATTTCTGATAAATAATGATGTGAAAAGATGTCTAGCAAATGCCCCAGTGAGAAGAATATGCAGAGTAGGTTTGACTGGGTCAAAAATCTCATAAAATAGGTTAAAATAGCTTAAATAGGTTGAAAAATGCAAATTTACTATTCATTTTCACTTTTTACTATTGAAATTTTTCTCTGAGCCTCTGACGAGTGATAGTGATGGTGGTCCCTATTCAAGAGCACAGATTTGAGTGAGCACACAGATATCAGAGACCTCCTGACTACGGGCCTTCGGTGAGTAGTTTGAACTCTTTTAATGCATTTTTTGCTCTTAAAATTGCATTTATTGCATGTTTTTAGTGCATTTTAGAAAAGTTTTAGCTAAGAGCCACGTAGGATATGTAAAATGCCATGTAGGCCTACTAAAAGCCACGTCTGCACTGTGAAAAGCTGCGTACGCGCAATCTTTAGCTGCATAGGAGCTAGGTTAAAATTGCAACCCAAAATAGGTAATACGCCGCCTAAAAACTCCATGTTTTAAAAGCCGCTTATGATGATTTAAAAGCTGCATAGGCATTCAAAAGGCCACCTAAAAAGTAAAGCATCGCCTCCACGTGGTAAACAGTCGCGTTTAAAGATTTAAATGTCACTTAGCTTTAAAAGCCGCATACACTTAGTTAAGTGCTGCCTGCCAGAAAGTTGAAAGTTTGATAGAGGAAAATAGATGAACTCAGTTCGATAGATCATCCAAATGACTCAATTAGGTTCCAAGCTGGAAAATGTTCATCCAGAATGTCGCATAGTGTTTTGGATGTTAGAAAAGTTATAATGATGAATGTTTGATAGGTCAATCAAATATGATTACAAATTATCCTTGTGTCTCACGATTTAGAGGTTAGGAGCAATAAGTTGATACGCTCAAGTTAGAGAAAAGATAGATTTAATGTGTTATGATTGACTTAGAATGGTTTATCAAGAAGAAAAACTAACATGTTGCACTTTGTTTCAAAATGTAGGAGCATTACCGTAAGTTGCAGGTACGAGGAGTTGCGTTGTGGATTTTTGATCTAGTAGATGAGCTGACACCACCTAAGCAGCGTACCATTGAGACTTGTGGTCTTAGTTTCCTTTTGGATCTCCCTCAGTTTCAGCTGAATCGAGGTTTATTGACAACTATGATAGAGCGATGGCACTCTGACCATAACACCTTTCACTTACCTGTCGGTGAGATGACGATCATGCTAGAGGATATATATATAGAATTTTAAGGATCCCAACTCATGGAGAGCGGGTGTATTATGATGTAGTGTATGCAGATGGGTGTTTGGAGATAACACCATTGCAGATGATTGCATTACTTGGGCACAGTTTGCCTCATTCCCTACCCTACCAATGTTATTAGTAGCTGTGATAGGAGGATTATTATTGCCAGACAGGCAAGGACGTGGTTTTGCGGTCGGATGGGGCCAGATTATAGAGGACCTGATAGCTCATCCATGGAGATTGGATTGGGGTTCTCACATTTTGGCACAGTTATATCATGATTTGCATGAGATTGTATATCAGCGCAGTGCAGATATTTCTGCAGGTGCAGTTTTGTTACAGTTGTGGACATGGGAGCATATCCCTATTACTAGGCCAGTGTCAGTGCGGATCTAGGCTTGCGGGTATCCATGTGCATTTTTATATGATGGCATGATTATCTAGCATCATCTGGGCAAGGTTGACTTTTGGAGACGTACAATTGATGACATTGATCAGGTGGTTTGGAGGCCATACTTGCAGTGCAAGAGGTGGCAGGAGGATGACTATGAGTTACCTTACATGTTATCACCTCGGTGGATGATAGGCCGCTTATCGTTGGTTATTGAGAGATTTTTCTTTGGTAGAGTATTATGCTAGTTTGGCCGGATGTAGGATATGCCACAGGGTATGGCATTATATGCTCAAGTACAGGCAGAGAGATCAATGTGGGGTGCATAGGTTGACTACCAGTCAGCCTGCCTACAGATAGATTAGCTGGGATATAGTGTGTGGGATATGCTACCATAGGTTGCTGATGCAGGGATGTCAGTAGAGTATCGAGAGTGGTTCATGCGACATCATTTCATGAGATTCACTGATCTGGGAGAGCCTATCCTGGATGTTGATGATCTTTCTGAGGATGACGGTGATGGTGGAGATGATGGTGATGATGATGATAGACCACACTAGCATAGAGTCCAGAGAGCACCTAGAGTGCCACAGGTATAGAAAGCAGCTGGGCCTCGGATGAGAGGCGGACATGCGAGAGGCTGAGGTGGTGGTTTCAGACAGCCGAGGTAGAGATTAATAGGCGCACAGGGACCACAGGGTCAGGCTCCATTGAGATTAGATGCAGATTGGGCTAGACAAAGGCACAAATAGGTCCAGGAGGTGAGATAGGTTCCTGGGAAGATACCACAGGTTGACCCATAGGTCAAAACAACACAAGTTATACCACAGGTTCCTTTAGCACCTCAGGCACCATAGGGTCCTCCAGCATCGTAGGCACCTCTGGTTTCAGATGATATAGTATGGGATATGCATGGATTATAGGCTGGGATGACTACAGTGATAGTTAGGTTAGATCAGGTCACGACCATGTTGCAGTAGTTTCTGGCCACTCTAGCTCAGCTACCGACCAGTGCGAGCACCAGTCAGGCACCTCCTGGTTCACATGATAGAGCAGGTGATAGAGATCCTAATGATGTAGGTGGGTCAAGCATAGTTTTGGATGGATCAGGTGCCCCTACTGGGTTATAAGACAGATATGGACCCAAGATTTGTACCATATGTATTTGCTGATTAGGACATTGATGTATCGTTGATGTACCATTGTTATTGATGTACCTTTGATGTACTGATTATGCTATAGACATTGTTGATGGACTTATATCTGATGATGATCTTTGATTTTGATGATGTTATGAGATTGCCTTTTATGCATGGTTATATGTTTCTATGATGCATTTATTTCTATTGTGCAATTGATGTAAATGTCTTAGAGCAGGACATAGATATGTGGATGTAAAATGATGCAATTTAACTCTATATGTTTTTGGTTTTAATAATGTATGGATTATGCAATGCAATGAATGCAATACTTAGTGCTTATGGTAAATGAAATGTATCTATCTTTTTGTGTTTTTAAATGTATGCAATTTTATTTATGATGAGATGCAATTCTAAATGATGATATGGAAAATGATTAATGAATAATGTACCTTTTTTTCTTGTTTTTCTCTTGACATGAATAATCACTAATGATAATGAATTCAAAGGAAAATATTATAGTGAATGACTTGAAACCAAAATGATTTGATGAAGTGTTGTCAACCCTTTGTCCCCCTCTTGAACTTGAAAAATTGCTAAAAAAACACAAGCCCTTTTGAGAACTAAGCATTTGAGAACGCAAGCGAAAGAGCAAAAAGAAACTTAATATAACATGCAAAATGCAACTAATCTAACATGCAAAATGTAATGCAACTAATTGTCCTTGAGGTTTGTGAACGGAATGAAAACTGAGATATATTTTCATCATAGAGCGTTTGTGGAACTAGGATTCCATACAATCCTTACTGGTGCCACTGCTACCATAAGAATATGAATATGACTTTCTCGCATGTGGTAACCCTTGTTTACAAAACCAAGTACAACCCTCACTAGTTGGAAGACCAACTATGGGAGTATGAATACCGGTTTAATTGGATTCAATGTTGCAAGTGGATGTTGGTATTAAGATATGGAAAATCTAAATAACCAAGGTATCCTTTTGCGTAAAAAAGCAAAGGTTAACCCTTCGTCTTGTATGAATGTCCTTGATGGTGTTTTGATGACCATTTCTTTAGACTAATTCTCACAAGTTAAAGAATCTTCCTAAAAATAGTCACTCATAATTTTTTAAGAAAACAACATGTCTTTTATCCTAGCCAATCTAGTCGAAACATCATTGATTAGCTAAAAAGAACATGACTCAAAAAATTTAATGAAAAACTCTTCAAAATTTCAAATGTTTGTGAAATGTATCAAGATTTTCAAATAAGAATTTCAAATAATCTGATCATTTAAGGTGTGTCAAATTTTAATCCTGATAAAATAAGTCAAATGACGTTCAAGGATCATGTTATGCGATCAAACTATTTAGGGTTGAATAATGATAGTTATCAAAGGTTCAAAAATGTCTCTCCTGAATCGGGAAATCTGCTTCTGATGTGTGCCCGAAATGTTTCACTATTGAATCCGGTCAGTTCCAAAATCTGAAATGTGTGCCCCCAAGTGATAAATGTGGCCAATGTGATACTTAGGGAAACTAAGCCGAGAATGCGACAAAATGCAGCTCTGGGACTTTATTAGGACAATGCATGAATGATGAATGCAATGAGGATATGAACAAGCGAGATGAGGAAACCGCAATATGTACAAATGCAACTAGGAAACACCTAAGGATAAAAGGCGCCTCTTTCCAGGTTTTCACCTCTTGGGATTATTGCTCTTCTTCTCTTTTTCCTTTTTTTTTTTGCTACCAAGGTGCCTATTGCTAGGTTTTCACCAAGGCACTTTTTTTTCTTTTTCAAATGTTTTTGGCTTTTTGAAATTTATGATTTTTGTGGTATTTTTGATCTTTTCTGCTTTTTTGGTATTTTTGAATTTTCTCATGTACAAGGGTGATGCTTGACTCATCTAATACTCTTCAACTTATACTCTTTATTCTGATACTCTTTCCTCTGAATTAGGTGTGGAAACTTTTAAGATGAATGCTATTGATAGGTTCTAGCAATTCATCACCATCACAATCAGCCAATTTGTAGGTCCCCATTCCAAATGAATAAATAATGACAAAAGGACCAAGCCAATTTGCTTCCCACTTTCCTTTCTTTTCTCTATCAGCCTGATTTTTTGGATTTTCTCTCAATACTAGATCTCTTATTTGAAAGTTTCTTGGCTTGATATGTTTGTTATAGTTCCTGGAAATTTGATTCTGATACACTTTCAAATGATCATAAGCTTGAGTTTGATGTTCCTCCAACAATTCCAATTGTTGAAGGTGGAAAACTCTATAATCCTCATTTGTTATTAATCCATGCAATGAAACTCTGAGGGATGGTATTTCAACTTCTAAAGGAAGAACAGCTTCGGCCCCATAAACCAAAGAAAAAGGTGTAGCTCCTATCAAGGTTCGAATACTAGTCCTATAGGCCCATAATGCTGGATTGATTTGAAGGTGCCAATCCTTTCCTGATTTTCCAATGGATCTCTTAAGTATTTTTAGGATGTTCTTGTTATTGGCTTCTGCTTGTCCATTACCTTGGGGATAGTAAATGGATGAAGAGTGATGTGTAATGTGTCACAAAGTTCATCAATATCTTTGTTCTTAAACTGTTTGCCATTATCCATTATGATGGAATGAGGAATGCCATATCTACAAATGATATGATTTAGGATAAACATGGAAATTTTTTTTCCTGTTGCAGTTGATAAAGGGATAGCTTCAACCCATTTAGTAAAGTATTTTGTCGCTGTGATTATATACTTGTGTCCATTTGAAGAAGGTGGATAAATCATGCCAATTAGGTCAAAACCCCATTGATAGAATGGCCATGGTGTGACAAAAGGGTTTAATTATTGTGCTGGTGCATGAATCAATTTTCCATGGTATTGACATTTCTTGCAAACTTTAACATATTGACAAGCATCTTTTTCTAAGGTTTTCCAAAAGTACCCCATACGTAAGATTTTATTAGCTAGGTTTAAACCATTTGAATGTGACCCAAAAATCCCCTCGTGGACATCTTTCAAAGATAATTTTGATTCATCTTCCTCTAGACATCTAAGGAGTGTTCTGTCAAGACCTTTATGATACAATGTGTCAAAAAGGATAGTATAACGGGCTGCTTGTCTTATGAAATTTCACTTTTGAGTGCGGTTTTGGTCTATAGGTAGGGTTTGATTATTGAGGTAAGCATAGATAGGTCCATACCACGGAGAGTCATGTCCATGTAAAAGGGAAATAATTTGGGTCTCGGGTAGGTCAAATGTTGGTTTCACCAATTCTTCCACCAAGAACTCATACTTTTCATTTTGATCGGGTAGCTGAAGTAAAGATGCCAAAGTAGCCATTGCATCAGCTACTCTATTCTTGTCTCTTGGAATTTGTATAAAAGTGATCAAAGGAAAGTAATTCTTCCAGCTATCCACCAAGTTCTTGTAAGGTAACAATTTTTCATCCTTAGTATTATATTCATCATTAACTTGATTAATGACTAATTGAGAATCCCCATAGACCTGTAATTCTGTGACATTCCATTCCAAAGCTGTCTTGATTCCTATGACCAAAGCTTCATACTCTGCTATGTTATTAGTGCAAGGGAACAATAACTTGTAAGATTTTGGGATTGTGTAACCTTGTGGTGTAATCAGAAGAATGCCTGCTCCACTGCCATTTTTGGTATATGATCCATCAAAGTATAAAGTCCATGTCTTAGCTTCAACATTCATAATTGCAGAATCTAGGAACTAGACTTGTATAGGATGTGTAGATTCTTGAGGATATTCAGGCAATTGATCAGCTATAATTTGACCTTTGATTGCTTTCCTATCAACATATTCAATGTCAAATTCACTAAGTACCATGACCCACTTCGTAATCCTTCCAGTTAAAGCTATTTTGCTAAGTATTTCAAGGGATCAATTTTAGCCATGAGTTTCACCTTATGCAACAACATATAGTATCTTAACGTTTGAGAGGCAAATACCACTGCTAGGCAAGCCCTTTCCATGAAGCTATAATTTAACTCATATTTGATCAAGGTTTGACTCAAATAGTAGATAGCTCTTTCTTTCCCTTCATCATCCTCTTGTGCCAATAAGACTCCTAAAGATTTTTCTATTGCTAAAATGTAGATTAATAAAGGTTTCCCTTGAATTTGTGACATTAAGATAGGAGGATTCATTAAGTATGTTTTCAACAATAAAAAGGCTTTGTCACACTCCTCATCCCATGTGAAGATGGTGTCTTTATGTAGTAATCTGGTGAAAGAATGGCATTTTTCCACCAATTGAGAAATGAACCTTCTAATAGATTGAAGTCTTGCTTGAAGTGACCTCATTTGACTAATATTCTTTGGAATGTCCATGTCCATTATTGCTTGTACCTTTTCAGGATATACTTCAATGTCTTTTGCTGAAACAATGAAACCTAGGAGTTTTCTAGATTGTACCCCAAAAGCACAATTCTTTGGGTTAAGTCTCACCTTGAATTTTTCTAACCTTGTAAAAATATTTTCAAGTATGGATAGATGATCTTTTCTTTTATGTGACTTAGCTAAAATGTCATCCACATAATCTTCCATAAAGGTGCGCATCATATCATGGAAAATGGTAGTCATGGCTCTTTAGTAAGTGGCTCCGGCATTTTTAAGACCAAAGGGCATTACATTCCAATAAAAGGTACCCCATGGGCATGTAAAAGTTGTCTTCTCTTGATCCTCAGGTGCTATGTGAATTTGATTATACCCACCGAATCCATCCATAAGTGAAAGCGTAGAGTGACCTGTCGTGAGGTCTATAATAGCATCAATGCTAGGTAAGGGAAAGTCATCTTTTGGACAAGCAAGGTTTAAATCTCTGAAATCTATGCAAACTCTTATTGTTTTATCATGTTTGGTAACTAGTACAATATTGGAGATCCATTTGGCATATGCTATTACTTTTATAAATCTTGCTTTGACCAATTTCTCCAATTCAGCTTTGACTAATATGGCTATGTGTGGATGCATTTTTCTCAACTTCTGCTTTACGGGCTTAACCCCTGGTTTCACATTTAACTTGGATCTAATCCGGGCATGTCAGAATATGACCATGCAAAGTTTATTTGTTTCACTTGAAAGAATGCAATGAACTCTTCTCTCTCTGAAGAACTCAAAGATGCTCCTAAGTGAATGAATTTAGGATCCTTTTCTATTCCAATGTTGACCTTTTATGTGGGTTCAATAAGTATAGGTGATCTTTCATCTTCGTGAGTTGGAAAAGTGTCCAACCTTTCTCCCTTAGGTGCCAAAGTTGGGTTTTCACCTTCAAAAATGTCCTTTATTTTTACTTTTTTTGGGTCTAGCACTGCCACATGGTGGTTTTCACCACTAGACCATCTCATTTTTTTGTATATTTTCTCTTCATTTTTTGGATTAAAAGGTTGAACACCCGCCCCTATCATCATTTCCAAAGTGATTTCATTGGTGGAAGAATTGGGTTTTACCGCATTGAGGTATAAAACCATTGAATTGTCATTTGGTAAGTAGAGTAAGTCATTTGACTTGGATAGATCCCAATTGATAAGTTCAGGATGTATTAAGGACAAAGAATCATTGGATGGGTTTTCATTTGAAGGAGTTAAGGACATGACTTCATTAGATGGTTCATACATTGTATCATCATGGTCTATGACATGTGCCTCTTGAAGATGGTCCATGGAAGAATGATCGAAATCCTCTCCATCAGAGTCCTCTAAGATTTCTATGGGAAAGAAAGCATGTGGATTAAACACTAGGGTAGAATCTCCCACCCATGAAGGTACCCAAGGTTCACCTACCCATTGAGTAAAAAGAGGTTCTTTTCCTATGTTGACTTGTTGAGGTTCACTTGATGTTTGAGTTGAATTCGACCCTTGAGCCATATGTTCTTCATTTTCAACTGTAGGAGGAAGTGCATAAGTGTGAATGGTATCAACCTCTATTTCATGAAAATATTCTTCAGAAAAGGAATCCCACTCATAGTCTCTAGAATCATATTCACTTTAAGAACATACCATATGGATATGTGCATGGAAATCATGCAGGGGACTCAAACTTTCTCCTTTATGTTGAAAACCAATGTCGGCTTTCTCTTCTTTGGCTCTCCAAACAGGTTCAATAGGTTCTAACAACCCTCTATGTGGAACTCCTAAGGGTCCTCTTCCCTTATACCTCATTTTCTTCATGATGTCAAATCCTTTGCCATATTGATCAGTTTGGATATTGATATGTTGCACCCTTTCATTGGGATTAGCTGAATTATCATCCTCTTTATAGAGCCATTGTAAGACCTCATCATCTTCTTTGTCTAATTCTT
>MU225465.1:4229108-4247099 GCA_018584345.1 Thuja plicata | reverse complement strand
GGTCTTTAACCACAACAACATTGATGGTATTGTCATAAGTATGGGCAAAGTTGACATTATGACTGCTTTTTACATTATTTGCATTGTTTCCTCCATTGTTGGAATTAGAAGATTCTCCCTTTTCATGTTTATAAAAAGGAGTCTTAAAGGCTGTGTGATCTTCATTATTTTGAGGTCCATCCACCTTTATCACACCATTTTCTATAAGATCTTGTACCACATGTTTGAGACATAGGCAATCGTTGGTCTTATGTCCCCTATTTCGATGATAGTCACAATGGTTGTTCTCATTCCACCAGTTTGGCTTGATGTGTGGTTCATAGGGTTGAGCCTTTGGTAGATCGATAAGCTTATTTGCAATAAGTTTCATTAATGCATTTTCCAATGGCTCACCCAAAGTAGTGAATTTCCTCTTGGGTGTAGGTGCAAAGAACGGTTTAGGCTTAGAAGCCCCTTGATTATTCCCAAAGTTATTGTTAGTGTTATTGTTGAAGGGCACTTTGGGTGCTTGATTTATGTTATTGGCTTGAGCTGAGTTTTGAGTGAGGTTGAAAGGGATAGCTTTCAAAGTATTAGCCTCCACCACTCCATCATTAACTACTCCTTTATTGTTTTTGTTATTCCTTGTCCAATATCGAATGTTGTTTCTATTGTTGTTGTTATTGTGATTTTGATTGTTGTTGGAGTTATTGTTGTTGTTGTTGTTATTTTTGTTATCTTTGTAGAGTTTAATTTCTCCAATTTTCACCAATACCTCTTTATTTGTCACTCCATTCTCAATTAAGTCTTGGAATGATCTAGGGCATTGCATCCTCAGTCAATAGTTCATTTCATGATTCAGGCTGTTCACAAAGATATCCATCTTTTCTTTTTTGGATACACTTTGAGGGTATCTAGAAAATACTGCCCTCCATCATTGTAGGAAAAGTAGGAACCCCTCTCCATCTCTTTGTTTGGTATTACATAGATTTATCATGGTAACCTCGTGTTTGATGTTATAAGAATAGTGGCTAACAAATTTAGAGACCAATTCCTTAAAGGTCCTAATACCAGAGGGTAATTTTGAGAACCACTCCATTGCCATGCCTCCCAAACTTCTAGGGAATAACCTCATGAGGTAAGTTGTATCATGCATGAACTCTAGACTTAGGGCACAAAATTACCTTAAGTGATCTTGGGGATCAAATGTTCCTTCATATTTATCATATTTCAGATAAATAGCATTTGTTGGGAATGGTATCATGACTAAGGACTTGTCAAAAGGAAAAGGACACAAGGCTTCAATAGAAAAAGGTTTAGGAGCTCCACCTTGTTTCAATGTGTCCAATTTTAGTTGAAAAAGCTGGAATTATTTGTTCATGATATCAATGGGGTTAGCCTCTGCTTCTTCTTTCTTGAGTTTGGCAAAATCATAATTGTGTGGAAGCTTGAGACCCATTTGTGCTAGGTCTAGGAAGTACTTTTCTTTATCTTTTTCTAGTACTTTGTCCTCAAGTTTCATAAAGAAAGGACTTTGCATAGCCTCGGTAACCTTTTCATTGGTTAGTTCTTCCTCATTTGGGTCCATATTGCCCTCATTGTTGGTGTTATTCATCCCTTGATTGTTAGGGTCAATGTTTGTCCCTCTGTTCATATTGGTGTTGGATCCTTTGTCATTAGGATCAACATTTACTTGTTTGGTTAAATCCTTGTTCATGTGATTAATCTAATCAGGATCTATATGACTGAATGGAAAATACATCCTCAGTTTTGTTTCTTTGATGGTTTCGTGTACAGGATTTGATGGTTTCGTGTACAGGATTTGCAGAAAAGGGATCACCTAGGAAAGGACACTCTTGTCTCAAATAAGACCTGTCTAATTGTAGGATAGCTTTTAAGTAATGGGATCGAGTGAAAACTGGCATTAACATATGTCAAAATGAGGATCTTAGGTTTTCAAACTTGTTCAATGACCAATCCATGTACGAATTTGGAAAATGCCCAGAAATGGCGGGTTCTGATCAAGACAGGTATTCTCAGTGATAGAACGTCCAAAAGGGTATCTAAAAATCAAATTTCCTTATTTTTAAACTTTTGGTAGATACCCACTATTTGCCTTTTAATATTTACAGGTGGCTCTTACCTGTGTGTAGGTGGCCTTTTACTGATACTACGCGGCTACTGGAAAATCTCTACACGGCGCTCTGCAATTGGCAGGCGACGTTTCTCTGTTGTTAGGCATTTTTGAAATATTGTAACACGGCTCTTTCCAGTTAACATGTGTTAGTTTGATGTTGTCATGCGGTGTTTTATGTTTGGTAGGTGGCCCAGCTTTGTTTGTAAGTGGCTCTTTAATGATTGTATGTGGTGTTTTGCTGATCATAACTGATTTTTTTCAATTTTAATAGTGTTTTCAGGGTTTAAAATTTTAATGTCTATGATCAGATTTATCAAACAGTATCCTTGCATGAAAATGAAATACAAACTCAGCACACATGTAAGATTTGCATCATGTCCCTAAAAACCACACTAAAAGTGTATGTTCTTGGATGTTTTAACAGGTTTGTACAAGAATATCTTCCAAGCAGTCTACCTTAGCCTCAATAAATTTGGCTTTTAAACATGGCTCTACAAAGGTAGGTCTACTATTTTACCAAGTCTCAACCTATTCTGGTCTAAACCATGACAAGGTCCTTTACCCCTTTGAGGGCTTCCCACACGCACAAAAGTATGATTTTGCGCAATCGCAAAGGACTACTAGAGGAAGTGAGGATGGCTTGCACAAGTTTTAGTCACTTTCTGATTAAGGAAAAGTGCATTATTTATAGTGGGTCGGATGATATTGCAGTAGAAGCAAATATCTCCCACTTTGGGTCATTCCCTCTCACCATCCTTGTAAGGTAATTCTTGGGAGGCAGGCCCTTTAAAGCTCTAATTAGCTAGCATGTTCATAAAAGCGGGAATTGAACTTGGTCCAACAAGTTTGGGAATTTGATTCACTCAAAGAGTGAAGAGCATATCCCTATTGTCTTCCTTTTGTTCCAAACACTTTAAACAACTTTTTTCATTTTCAACCCCTTAACAAGGAGGTTCTTAGTATGGAAATGTGTGGTTCAATTTTCTTATCCTTGTCCTTCTACCAAATTGGCTTTGCACATTTGGCTTTTGATTCACTTTGAAAAGTGAAGAGCATATGCCTAATGCTTGTTCAATTTGGATGAAATAAGGGATTTTTTTACTTATGCTAGACTTAAAGAAAGCCACAATTTAATCAAATGCAAGCTTGATGAGAGAAATATCCGATTTCGAAGCTAGCAAAGGGCTAGGTGCATTTTTGAGTATTTTGGCTTGTTTTTACTCACCTAGTAGCGATCGTTCCCACTCCATCTCCTCCAACAAATTTAGTCAACACAAAGCACATCAAAGTGAAGAAAACTTGAAAACCTTAAAAGACACAAAAACCTCCTCAAAGCTCTTTCAAATGAATGATTTATAGATTAAAGCTTTTAAAGAAAGTAATGATGCAAATTATCAAAGAGTAGGAAATTTTCTCTTATATGCAAAGAACACCTTAATATAATGATCATATAAATGCTCTTCCTCAAAAAAACTCTCTAATAAAGTTGCATTATGAATCTATTTATCATTTTTGGTTTTAGCTCTTACCTCTTTGCTAGGCCTTGAGATTTGCTTCTCTGGTTTTTGCACCTTTGGGTGGTTTTTCATCTACAGAACAAGAAAACACAGAGAATTATAAAAGTGACAAAAATAACAAAAAATTGATTTAAAGCAAAATTTGCTACACGGCATTTTACAGCTAAACTGTGGCTACAAAATGTTATTAAGCGTAACTTTAAACTTTAGATGCGGCTTTTAAATTTTACTACGCGGCGCTTAAAATATCATAGGCGGTAAAATAAACATAACAAGCGGTGCAGAAAGTATAAAGAGCGGTTAGAAATTTTTGATAAGTGGCTGTTGAAAGTTCATAGGTGGTGCACTTTATCTGACAGGTGGTACAATTTATTTGGTAGGCAGTCCAATTTATCTCACACGCAGCAGCCGAAAGAAAGACGGAGATGATTCATGCTTTTCAGGCGATGTTTTGGTGTTCATAGGCGGCTCTTTGCATTGTATACGTGGCTCTTCTCCTATTTTCTGCAAGAAAAACACCAAGAATAAAGAAAATAGACCAAATAATATGATAAAAATTTCAATACAGAGGCTTAGAGCCCCACGGTGGGCACCATTATGTGTGTAAGAAAATACACCTTCATGAAATTAAGAATGTAAGCAACAATTCTATGGAAAGATAAACAAAATTATTCTAAAGAATTGAAACTAAACAAACTATATCATCTCATAGTTCTCTATCCAAGCTTTGTTAAGAGAGCTCTCAGGCTTAATCTCTCTCAAGAACAATCCTAGAATGAGATATGTATGAAATTTAAATGCTCAAATCTAGCTAGAATGCTCAAAATGCTCAAAAATGCTCCAAGATCATAAGAGAAAATAGCAAATGCTCCTAAACATGATATGCTAAATAAAATGCAAATGCTAAAACTCTCTCAAAAGCTCTTCAAATGCTCCTCAATGTGTTTATAATAAGGATGCTTTTTCTCTTGAATTCTTTGATCCCAGACACAAAGGAAATTGCTTGTATTTATATCATTTTCCCAAGGGTAGGGGGTAGAGTGAGTTGATCATGATCAAAGCTTGGTTAAGTCAAAAGCTTTGAGGTGTTTGCAAATGGAGGGAAAGTTGGTTGGTTGTATCAAAGAATTAGGAATTAAATAACTCCATCATTTAATTAAATTAGCCATGGAAGGGTGATTGGGTTGGATTTGATCCTTTTTGATTTGAACTATACAATTGAGAAATCAATTGCATAATTTGAATAATCCCTTTAGGTTTGAATTTAATTATTTGATTTCAAATTTATTTGATCTTTTAATTTGATTTGATTTTTGTCCATTTGATTTGATAAATGTCCATTTGATTTGATCCATTTGTTTTACATTGATATTTTGAAGCATTTGGCAGAGATTTATAGTTTAGAATGCTTGAGATACACATGGTCAATTTTAGGTGTCTACACATAGGTTCTCATCTGTAAATTCCATGACTAAGGGATACACATCTATTAGTGGTGCTTCAGCCAACTGATCTGCAATCACTTGTCCTTTTATTTTGTTTCTATCCACATATTGGATATTGATCTCACTAAGGAGCATTACCCATTTAGCCATACAACCCGTGAGGGTAGTTCTAGATAGTAGATAATTGAGAGGATCCACTTTGGATTTGAGAATTACAGTATGACTGAGGATATAGTGCCATATTTTTTGAGTGGTGAAAACCACTACCAAGCATGCCTTTTCCATAGGTTAGGAGTTAAGCTCATACCCCACAAGTGTGCAGATGA
This sequence comes from Thuja plicata, assembly GCA_018584345.1. Taxonomy (NCBI): domain Eukaryota; kingdom Viridiplantae; phylum Streptophyta; class Pinopsida; order Cupressales; family Cupressaceae; genus Thuja; species Thuja plicata. The sequence goes on along the minus strand of MU225465.1, from coordinate 4,241,695 downwards.
TGAAGTACATAGCTCTTTCCTTTCCATTTTTATCAAGTTGTGTAATAATTTACCCTAGTGTTGTGCTATTTGCAGATATGTACAAAATGAGTGGCCTTCCAGGAGTAGGTGGTACTAGGATAGGCATATTTTCTAGGTATTCTTTGATCTTTTCAAAAATTCTTTGATACAGGGGATCCCATTTGAAACTGGTGTCCTTATGCAATAGATTGGTGAATGGTTGACACTTTTTAGCAAGCTATGAGATGAAATGGTGGATAGACTATAACTTTCCTTGGATTTTGTGCAACTGCTTGAGTTTTTTTGTGGAGGCAGTTCCTTTATGGACTTGCCTTTCTTTAGATCAATCTCTATGCCACATCTTGATACTATGAATCCCAGGATTTTTTTGGATGTAACTATGAAGACACACTTCTTTGGGTTAAGCTTTAAGCTATAATGATGGAGGTAGTCAAATACGCATTCTAGAACATCTAGGTGATCTTCCCTTACTTTTTAATTTTTCCAAGATATCATCCACATAATCTTCAAGGATCTTGTGAATCATGTCGTGGAAGATGATTGTCATGGCCCATTGATATGTGGCACCCACTTTCTTCAAAACAAAAGGAATCATGTTGTAGCATAATGTAACCTCGGGGGATGTGAATTTGTTCTTATACTGACCTTCTTCTATGATGTGTATCTAATTATAGCTAGAGAAATTGTCCATGAGTGACAACATCTCATGTCTCACTATGAGGTTAATGATCATGTCAATTTTTGGCAAGGGGAAATCAACTTTAGGACACACCTTGTTGAGGTATCAATAATATGTACATATTCTGATTTATCTAGTTGGATTAGAAACATGCACCATGTTGGAAATCCTTTCAGAGTAATTGAAAGCACGTATGATTTTTTTTTTTAGGCAAAAGTGGACGAGCCACTAAATATATATATTAATAAAAGCTGGTTCAAGAGCTCATCCAGGAAAGAACCAACAAGAAAACCCATAATCCTTGCTTAGATACAATAAATTATTTATATTCAAGAACAAAATCACCACCCTTCTACATTAGTCATTCTTTCGAGTCATTATTTATATAAAACCGTCTGGCCGGTTCAGGTCATCGGTACTGTCGATCGGGTAACCCTGCTAGCTGGGATCACTTTTCAATTATCTTAGTCAGTCCATCGATGTTAGTTCTTTGTAGCATCGGTGACATTTTTTGTTGTCATCGGTGTCGGTTCTGGCCATTATTGGTGTTGGTTTTGGTCAGTGTCGATGTCGGTTCTGGTCAGTGTCGGTGTTGGTTCTGGTCAGTGTCGGTGTCAGTTCTAGTCATCATCAGGCACCACTGACACTGATATCCCAAACCATGGTATCCGACCCATAGACAGCCAAAAATGAAATTTTATATTGTCTCAAGCCCATTATAACATAAAATTTAGCACTCTACAAAATTAGGCACGGTCGAGGTACCAACTATATCAATGACTATACATATTTGCAAAAAATTTCTTCACCAGCAATTACTTGCTTTACTCTTGCATCACAACATCATCCATAGAGTGATGCGAATGGTGTGGCCACTCCACAATTGAAGCCATTTCTCCTTCCTCTATTGCAGTCGCATCCCAACCGTAATCTGCCATATTCTTCTACTCATGTGGTGTCATAAATTGTGGTCCCCAACCTGAAGAACATCCAGTTGGTTCTGGTTCTGGGGATATGGTAATCCACCCGCTTCCATGTGCATCCTGATTTCTACCTTCCCGAACCAAATTGGTTGCAGCACCCGACACCCATTTGGATGTTGCACTAGACACCCAATCCAAACAGTGGGAAGTTTGTAAACTAGGTTTTTTCTGTAGGGCCCAAATATCTTTTCGCTGCAGATTGAAGCTTGGGGTTTCTTCATGCCTTACATGAGGTCTTTGGGGATTGATGTGCCTAGGCATCCCTAATAAATTTGGTAACCCCAGAAGGTATGTCAGTGCGAGAACTATAGCCATTGTTTTCCCCTCCAACATCAGGCCAAGGACATGCCCATTCTCTTGGAGTTCATTTCTCATGATCTGTGCATTTTGTATGTCTATTTCCCTCTTGGCTCCATTAAACACCACTAAGAATCCGTGGTTGTGCAGAATTTGATGTGTGGTAAACAAACCCCCAATCAATGCGTGGTCATTCTAGAGGTCATAATTTTGCATAGCATTCTTTAGTTTGTTGGCAACCCAAAACTACTTATGAACCACTTTGAATGCCAAAATTTCCAATAAATGAGGGGACTGAAGGAGGTCCATTGCATTCGAAGAAATATACACACTAGCTGTGAAGGAAACAAAAATTGTTTAGTTTGTGGGTCAAAGTTCTCATGACCTGTTACCTGTATGATTGTGCATCGAATGACATCGGAGTGCACCAGAAACATTTCATCCATCTCTTGGTCATTGATGTGCATTGGGAGCATGTCTTCATTTATGTTGGACAACAGCCAAATTCTGTAATTTTTTGACAATAGTTCAGAGTGATGGGTAGCACAAGACTGACAAGTAACACATACCTCTGCCATACAATCCATACTCTAATGCTTGTGTTACACATTGTGTTGTGAAGCATTTAAATAAGATATGCGGAGTGCTTTGATGGCTTCATCAAGGCACATAAATGAGTGTGTCTTTATTGCAATTAACTCTAATTTGACACTATTTGCACTCCAAATTTCCCAGGTTGAAGGCGGGCACGCGCAATGGATATGGTGACAATAAGTTCTGGGATCCGCTTTTTTGAAATGCCTAGCTTTGCATCATAATTGCGTTAATTAGGTGTACTTCCTGTTTCACCTTGAGATCAACCCATTGCCTATTAAAGATCGATGTTCATTCTAGAATTTAATCCCCACATGGAGGATTAATTATTTTACATCACCTGTGTACCTTTTCTCACCTTGATTACCACATACCTCACGTGTGTGTGTTGATGACATCATCTATATGTTTGAAACTGATCCTGTCACCAGCATACTTTGCAGCTATGTGAATGTTCATTTTATGCATCATTATGTGCAATGCTTGATTGATCTAATTCCACTAATCTGTTTAATTCACACATATCTCCTGGGATTACACTTGGCATTACAAGTGTAATATCCACACCCTCGCAGCCAAAGTTGGCTAGATAGGCTGCAACCTGATTTCCTTCCTGTAATGTATGAGAGAGGAATGTTTTTGAGAAGGTATCCAATAATCGCCAAATTTTCTTCAGGATGTATTCTAGTTGCCAGTTGTGGGTAGATCTTTTGATGCAGGCATTAATTATAACAATGGAGTCACCTTCAACATGTATGTCGGTGATTCCACATTTTTTTGCCAATATTAGTCCTGCAAGAATTGCTTGTGCTTCTGTTATATTATTTGATCCTACTGGCAATGGGGAGGTAATGCATGCTACTAAATTTCCATGCGAATCCCTGATGCATGCACCCAATCCTAATATTCCTGGGTTACCACGAGATGCTCCATCAAAATTTAATTTCATTACCCTTTGATCGGGGGGGTGCCATTTTATATTCAATCTATCAACTAGACTTGGTACCTTTTTAGATGCACCCCATCCCATTGGTATACTAAGGTTCCCCCAAGTTCTCATGATGCTACTATCTCATGATGATAGTACTGGATTGTATCCACATCTAAAAATGTTGGCATTTACAACTTCTGATATTGATTTTTCTAATCCTTGTAGAACTGTTTCTAAATTTGACTGCTCATTTCAAAAAATCCTTTTATTTATTTCCCACCAGTTTGACCATACAATAAGTGCTAGTGCACACTTCTAGATATTTGCAAATAGTGAGCCACTATGCAAATTGGGCCAAGACTAGAATAAGTCCCACAATTTACTAGGTAGAGGGGTGTAGAAGCATAATTTTTTAAGAACAAAAGTCCAGCATTCATTTGCAAAGGGACATTGCAGGAGTAAATGGTCCACCGTTTCAATCTAGGCATCACACAATTTACACTAAAAGGCTTGTGCAATTCTAAATTTTTGTAATCGGTCACTGGTGAGAATCCTGTTTCTTAAGGCTAGCCATGCAAAGCACCCTGCCTTAGGTAGAACAGCTTGGTTCCAGCAAAAATTGTATGTTCTTGCCTGGACCTTATCATTTGATAAGTTCTAAAGAATTCTATATCCCTCTTGAATAGAATATTTTCCATTTTTTCCTGGGGCCTATACCAACCTATCTTCTTTGTCTGACAGGTAGATCTCCCTAGCTGCCATTATGTTCCTGAGTGTTTCAGCATCTTGTCTTGAAAGGTTTAGGTCTTCCAGATCCTTCTAGATAGCTTTGCCTAAATAATGTTTAATATCCAAAATGTAGTTGATGAGGTAAATGCCCCATTTTTCTTCTATAGTGTTTATAATATCTTGTGGAATCTCCGGAGATACCAAGGCAGGTTGGCCACTCCAGGAGTCTCTCCAGAATTTAACATTTGATCCATTGTTAACCTCCCATGTAACATAGTTGTAGACCAAATCCCTAGTTGACATCATAAAATTCCAAATTGCAGATCCATTGGGTGGGTCTGCTAGGGATAATACTCTTGTTGGATTTTTGTTATCCAAGTATTTCTTTTGCATGATTTGACACCATTTACTATTTGGTTTAGTATACATTTTCCACACAAGCTTTCCCCCAAAAGCTCTATTCTTGTTATGTAAATCATGCAATCCTGCATCTCCTCTAGTTGGTCCTTGTGACATATCCTAAAGTGAAATAAGTGGGATCTTCTTTTCATTATTCATGTTCCCAGTCCATAAGAATTCTCTAACTGTATTTTGGATTTGATGAATTATGGTGGATGGTGCTTTAAGGATAGTAAGATAGTAATTGGGGATTGCCGAAAGAACACACTTGATAAGAAGGATTCTTCCTGATAAAGATAGCCACCTAGCCTTCTAGGCAAGAACTCTATGTTTTATTCTTTCAATGACCGAGGACCAGTATCCTGGTTTATTTGTTCCCACAAAGAAGGGGATCCCTAGGTAAGTTGATGGAAAAATGTCAACCGAGAACTATAGGATTCGGACAATCCTATCTGATATGATCTGATTTGTGTGAACAAGTAAATTTGTGATTTCTGGACATTCACTTTCTGTCCTGAGGCAGCTGAATAGAGATCTAAGACATATTTAATTTTCCTGGCTTCTTTGACATGGGATTTACCAAACAGTAGTGTATCATCTGCAAATAGTGAATGTGTAACTGAAATGCCTATTTCTCCAATCTGAGCACTGATCCACGATCCCAATGATTGTTGTTTCTTGATTTTTCTACTCAATGCTTCTTCCATAATTATGAACAAAATGGGAGACAGAGGGTCACCCTGTCTAACACCTTGAGTAGAGGAGAAAAAACCTATTGTTGTTCCATTTATGATGATATAATACCAAGCCCCTACAACGTAGGCCCGTATCCATTTACACCAATTCCTCGAGAACCCAAACTGATGAAGGACTTGAAAAAGAAAATTCCAAGATACTCTATCAAAGGCCTTCATCATGTCTAGTTTGATGACAAAGTTGGAGGACTGGTTTTCATTAATCGAGTGGAGGACTTCATGGGCAACCAGAGCTCCTTCCATAGTTTCCATTCCTAGAACAAAATCTCTTTGTTCTGGAGATATAATTGAAGGGATGAGGTGTTGGAGTCTTAAGTAGATGGCTTTGGTTATGATCTTGTAGGTTGTATTGCACAATGATATGGGGCACAATTCTGAAAATGTTTTAGGACTTTTAACCTTTGGAATGATAGTAATGTTCATAGTGTTAAAGTATTTCATCATAGCCTTATTTTTTCTTGATTCTTCTACTGTTGCTAACAATTCCCCACCAATAATATCCCAGCATGTTTGGAAGAATAGTGTAGTGTAACCATCTGGGCCCGGAGCTTTGTCTGGAGGCAGCGAGAAGACTACATGTATGAGTTCCTGAATAGTAAATGGGGCCATGAGGATGTCATTATCTTGTTGTGTGATTAATACTAGAATGGCTTCCAGTACTTCATCCAGTTGTTCTTGCAATGGAGAAGGGTCCTGGTCTGGGGATAGGAGGTTCTTGTAGAAGTTGACCCCTTCTTGTTGGATATCCTGAGCATTTGACAAGACCTTACATATTGTGTGTTCTGAAATGGTGAAAATTGTGCCAGCTACTCACTTCTGCTTGGCTGAAGCATGAAATTTTTTTGTATTCTTATCCCCTTCTCGTAGCCATAGCTCACAGGATTTTTGTCTCCAGTATTCTTCCTCCCTGCTACATAGCTCTTCCCATTCTTGTTGTAATTATTTCTACTTAAGGTATGTGCCATTGTCCATACCTTGCTGTATGGTTTTCTCATATATGTCTGCTAGCTTTTGCTTTACTATATCTTTTTGCTGAAAAATGTTTTTGAACACTTGCATATTCCATTTTTTGATGTGGCCTTTGATGTATTTGAGTTTCATGGAAAACTGATGCATTTTTTAACCGTCCACAAATGGAGAGCTAACCCACCATTGTTTTAGTAGAGGGATGAAGTGTGGGTGTCTACACCATATTCTTTCAAACTTGAAGGAAGGTTTATGCCCCCTGAGTGCAGTTGTATTGTCAATAGACAACACTATCGAAAAGTGATCAGAACCCAAAAGAGATAAGATTTATGATTGGAATTGAACATTAATAAGATTCCAATCTTGTGATATTAGAAACCTATCCAATTTGGAAGCTATTTGTGCAAAATTAGCTCTCTTATTTTTCCAGGTGAAGGTTCCATTTGTTGGGATTACATCCATTAAGTTGTTGTCATTCAACAAAGAGCATAAATCTTGTATGGTTCTTAGAGGAGGGCATATTCCACCAAATTTTTCCTCTATTTGGAGAATAGCGTTGAAATCTCCTCCTAAAAGTACATTGTGATCACTATGGGTCTGAATTAATTGCATTAAGTGTGCCCATAACTTCTATTTATCTTGTCTGGAAGTGGGCCCATAAACATTAGTCAACACAAAAGAGAAGTTGAAATTGTTCATCTTTAAAAGTTGCCAGTTAGAGTCCTACCCAATTAGTCTCCCTTGGATGTATTTTGGGTTCCATAAGATAGCCAATCCTCTAGAGGCTCCCATCCCTTGCTGGTGAATAAATGCCCAAGAAGCCCATTTGCCAACTGATTTTTTAAAGTTTTCTTGGGACATTTTTTTCCTTGCAATAGGACAATGTCTACATGAATAGAATCAATCGTCGATTTGATTCTATTTCTTTTGTCAGAGGAATTAATGCCTCTCACATTCCATGAAGTGATCTTCATTGCTGACAAGAAGGACCTTTCATCCTCCTTGTTGATCTTTTGATGGAGACAAACTTATCATCCAGTGTGGATTGTATACCAGCTACTATTTCTTCCTTTGTTTTTGCACTTTTTGGTTTTCTTCCTTTGGACATAGGTGTCTTTGTGAGATAAGCATTTTGCGATGGCATCTCCTCTATGGAGAGGATTTTTTGTAGTACATGAATGCCCTCTAGTGTAGTCATATTATTTTTATCATCATCCTCTATGTGATCTTCCTCACCTTCGTCCCACTCTTGGAGCATTGTATTGGCACAATTAATGGAAGTAGGGTAGAAGCAGACCTCATCTATTGAATGATTAGAGCTGCTGTTAATTATCCCTTCCACCTCTGACTTTTGATCCCTCATGGAGTATACCAATGTTTTAATTGACGGGTCCATTTTGTCAAAAATGTTGCCTTGTGGAAGATATAAAGGAAGGTCCTCTGTATCTAGAAATTCAATGAATTCCACTTCTGCAGTCGCTACCCTCTGTGCTCTTACTTTCTCAGTTGAATCCTTTAAATTTGTATATTCAGATATTTCTAGTTGTTCATGCTCTAAAATGTGTGCTCCTTCCTTAGCTGAACCTTGTAATCGATCAAGTTTGTGTTCTGTTTCCATACAAGTTATTTTTCCCAATTTTTCACCCAAAAATACTACCCCATGACTATCTTGATTGTGAATAGGGAGATTAATGGGGGATTCTTGAAACATTAAATGATGGACAATTTTGTCAACATGCATATTTCTAGGGGCCGACATACTATCTATCTCCAGACCCTTAATGCAAATAGAAGACCTAGAATCTCTCCATTACAAGCAGAGGGATAAATACGAGAAGAAGTGTCATAGTAGAACAAATAACCTTTCTACTGAATTTTGTGCCTGAGGCATTGAAGTATTGTCAATGCATACTTGAGTTTGTATTGGCAGCTTGGATTTACCTTGGGAAGAATAAATTGTTTTCAAGCTATTATGAGTACATTCCAAAGGATCTGAGGTATGATCTAAGCATACTCTGACCTCCGATGGATGGCCCTTCTGACAATCCGATGTGAAGTGTCCAAGTTTAATTTGAAATTTGTGAATGGTTTCTGGTTGTTAAATGATAATCTGTTGTACCCAATCTCCCCATTTAGATTTGATAACAATCTGATTAGTAAAGGCTTTGTGGCTATCAATTAAAATACAAACTCAAGCTTCTCGATAAGGGGATTCAAATGGAATGAGGTCATGCCTAATGAAGATACCCATAGTATTCGCAAAGAGCTCAATAATATATGGATCTCTGTATTCAAGTGGTAACAGAGGGAAAGAAACCCAGTGGGGGAAGAAGCGTGCAAGTTTGGGTTCGGGCTTAAAATTGGGGATCCAAGCCATAGTAAAGAGGTCTGATCCTTTACAAAACCAACTTTTATAATTGTGAACCAAATCTCTATTTTCTTTGGAGCGAAAGATGAGCATAAAATATTTTGATAGTGGGTCTACATAAAATATGTCCTTTAAGCCCACAAGCATCTGTAAGGCCCATTCTTGAATTACAGTAAACGATAGGTGATTTGGTGAAATCTTACCTATAAGAGCCAAATGCCAAAGTGTGCCAATGTGCTCCTGTAGCATCTTATCTGGAAGAATGATTGAAGCTGAGTTAGGAGCCGAGTTGGTGTTGATTTGGGGATCTTTCTTTTTCTAGACTTGCTTTGGTTTATTTGGAATGAAGGGGGCTCGAGTAGGGAAATCACCCACAGAGGGCGATGGCATAGGCCCTTGAAGTTGATCGTGCTTGCTCTTGGTATATTCATCTTGACTGTGATTTGGTGATACAGGTGGGTGCCTTCACAAATATCAAATATCAACTATTTCTCTCTGAGGAGTTTCCTGGGCCTATGTTGGTATCCATGTTTACCAGTAGGAAAAACTTTCAGATTTGGAATTTTAGGTTTCCCCATTTCTCGCTCAAAATTATTTTCAAATTTTTACCTAATTTACCTGAGGGTGGAGGTGGGTGGCCAACATCGGTGATATTTTTTTAAGTTTCCCCAGTCTCATAGGTTCAAAAACCCTCATAATGCTTGCGGTTCGAGAAATAAAAGTGAGGGTTTACAAAAAATGGCTTGACTGGTTGAACCATGACTTTGCCATGGAAGATAGATCTAGCTTGATTACCTGAGACATTTTTCTCTGCAAATGGTACCCTAGAAAACCCTACATTATTTGCGTATTTATTCTTAGCAGGTTGAACAACTGGCACAGCTTGAAAAATATTTTTAAACACATTAGAGAGAACTGCCTTTTGATCATATCGCCAGATCTGGTTGTGGGGCTGTTGGTGATGCTGCTGTCGATGTTGATCCATCTGCTATAACTATCGTTGTTGCTCCTTCTATTGTTGATGGTGTTGTCACTCCATTGTCCATGCATTCCTTGAATGCAATTGTTAGAATATTATTCATAGCACGTATGATTTTATCCTGTAAGATTTTTTCTAATTATGCTTTGACTAGTAAGGCTACCTTAGGGTGCATCTTGTGAAGATTTTTCTTGACCGTCTTGGAATTTGGATCTACAATAAGATAATGCACAACTAGGTTAGGATCCAACCTAGCCATGTGAGAGTAAGACCATGCAAAATTAATTGTAGCTTTCTAGAGGAGTGTGATGAGAGCTAGTTCTTTGGTCTCTGATAGTGACACTGCTATATAGGTGATGCATGGACATTCTTTTATTCTAAGATTAACGGGTTTAGTTTCTTCAACTAAAATAGATGAGTATTCTAGCCTATAATCATGAATGAGAGGAAGAGAAGAGTCTTCATCCTCTGGTTCGTCAAAGAGTTTTTCACCAGAGGATACACCTTTTTTTTTTACTTTTTTGGAGTCAAATAGTGCCCCAGAGGGGTATTCACTTAGAGACCTATTACCAATTTTTGGTACCAAGATCAATCAGGTTTTCAAGCCTAAAACCTTGCCCAAATTTGCAAAAAACCCGAAAAACCCTTAGTCTTCCAATGTTAAACAATGAAAATAAACCTTCAGTCATGGTGCTTCTTTTTCACAGTTACTTTTTCCTTTCACTTAAGGCATGTGTTTTAAATGAAATCACCTTGTCATGATATCCCAAGCAAATATTCCATATGTCTCCCCGACTTTGTGTTTCCTTTATGTCGTGAGGTCTCAAAATGGTTTGGCATATTCCCTAAGTGTTCTCAGACTTCGCGATTACTTCTTGTCGCGTTATTGCCAGACCAATCAAAGTTGAAAGTAAAGTCAGGCCTTCAGTCGCGTAGTCTCGAAATGGAATAGCGGTTAAGAGATTTTAATCAAGACTTCGCGACTAACTATCTGTGGTTTGCAGTAATGTTCAGTCGGGTAGTCGCAGGATGGCCATGACATAAGGCTATATGAAGAAGGGACCCACTACTCAGTCGGGTGATCGTGGCAGTTTCTTAATAGTTATGAAGGTGTTCTCAGACTTTGCGACTACTTCATGTCATGTTATCGCCAGATCAAGTCAAAGGTAATAGTTAAGTCAGGCCTTCAGTCACGTAGTCTCGAAATGGAGCAGTGGTTGAGAGATTATTTTCGAGACTTCGCGACTAACCATTTGAGGTTTGCAGAAAAGAGCAGTTGGGATGTCGCTAGAGCAGGATGTTGACTCAGTTCTTCAGTATGCAGTAAGTGAACCAGTGATCAAGTGACATGTGTCATAAGGTGGATGGAAGCTAAAAGGTTATCACCTGGTCACTGAAAGAAGAAGGTGGATTCAGTGACTTTGAGACTAAGGTGTTCTCCCTTCAGTCATGGTGTCTGAGAATGATTTAAGGGTATGCTCAGACATCTGGCGATTAAGTAGCAGCCGTAAGATGAAAAGATCAGAAGATCTGACCGTGGTCGCGAAGTCTGAGAAGAAAGGTGCCCTAAGGAAAAAGTCCTCCCGACTTAGCGATTAGGGTAAGTCGCGCAGTCATCAGAAGCGGAAAAGGGGCACATAAGACCTGTTAGGGTAAGATTGAATGCTCAGGACTTATATCTCCCGACTGGGAAACTAGGCATTGTCGCGTAGTCTTGAAACAAAAGTTAAACATTTAGCGACTGGGAGATCATCGTAAAGGCTAAGCAAGACAGTTAGTCGCAAGGTCTGGGAATGAATGATGAGTTAATGTTAACTCTACGTGACTATGACTTCAGTTATGTCGCATGATCACCAGATCATGACTCAGGTTAGCGAAGGGTAAGAAAACACATTGTCACCAAGTCTTGAGAAGAAACCATGGTTAGTGAAAGAGGCCCGCGACAAGGAGGCTTAATGTAGTCACTCAGTCACCGGGACTCAGGTGATTTCATAAAATGAGCTCACAAGTGTGCGATGAGCTAAGAAAAGGAAGATATAGCTCAGTCGCTAGTCAGTAAAGAGAAAGGGAGATCTGCTCGCGAGTAGGCGACAGGCAGGAAATGAGGAAAGAAGGTGCTACTTGCCGATTTCTACTGATTTCTGGACAATTTGTATTAAGTCTGCGATTTTCATAGAATTTAAAATGTAAGCAAGGGGGAAGGATCGAATTTTTCAGAGACAGAAAGATTAGATATTTTCTCAGACGCTGGAAATCAGATACTTTATAGATTAAAGATCAGTTTTGAAAGGTTAGAAGATGCATTTTTGGGGCTGCAGAAAAGTTATTGTAATTCAGAGACTTTTGTGACTCTTCTAGAGGGATGAGACTGCTTCTATGATGGGAGTATTTATGTTCATATCTTTTGGGATGACTGGAAGGGCTGAACAGTGGCTTGACAGGCCAAAATCCAATCCAGAAGTTATTGCTTTCAGAATGCAGTTGGCTTGGAAAATGCATAAATATGAGTTGAAGACTCATTGTTACCAGTTCCTTTTCCCTTTGGCTTGCTGTTTTGTAACTTTTTCTGAGTTCTTGACAGAAGTAAAGAGATTTTTTAACCCATTTCAGAGAAATATACAGATTTGTAACACCTTTGACTATGAAAGATAGCTTATGCCTTCCCTTATTAGTCTGTTATTGTGTACTTAGTGATTGATATAGAATTCTGTGATGTTCTTTGTCCTTAATTTGTATCACATATCAGTGCCTCTATGCAGAATTTCATGCTTATTTGCAGGTTTTAAGTTGTGCTCAAGTCAGATTTTTCCCCAAATTGTGAGAAGTCTTTCTCCTTTAAAGGGATTGTCATTATTGGCCTTCTTATAAATTGATTATGCAAATATT
>MU225465.1:4208398-4220160 GCA_018584345.1 Thuja plicata | reverse complement strand
TTGTAACACCTTTGACTGTGAAAGATAGCTTATGCCTTCCCTTATTAGTCTTTTATTGTGTACTTAGTGATTGGTATAGAATTCTGTGATGTTCTTTGTCCTTAATTTGTATCACATATCAGTGCCTCTATGCATAATTTCATGCTTATTTGCAGGTTTTAAGTTGTGCTCAAGTCAGATTTTTCCCCAAATTGTGAGAAGTCTTTCTCCTTTAAAGGGATTGTCATTATTGGCCTTCTTATAAATTGATTATGCAAATATTATGATTTAGTGGGGGTTGTGTAAGAAAGCTAAGGTCACTATTTCATTGTGTGTCAGGTTATTTGTGCATTTCTCAGATATCTTCTGGTGCATCACCTTTTAGGATATAGCTTTCATTTTTCTATGTTCTCCTTCTATCTCTTTTCTCCATCATAAAGGAGTCAGTTTCAGGAAGTGTAGGGTGATTTACTAGATAGGAAGCCGGCCTAGGACCCAGAGATTCATTCTAGACATAGGTTACCCGCCACGTTGGAATGTTTCCATGTTTCTCCAAGAGGTTAAGTTCCTGCAAACTTAACAGGGTGCAATTTTGGTAGACAACAAGACCCATGTTTTTCTTTCTCATTTTTATTTTTATTTTCACAGCTAAAGATCTCATCTTCCCCAAAATATTCCTTTAGGTCCAACTTGTAGACATGTGTTGAGTTATGCCCTAGTCTTATTGTTGTTATGTTGCCCCCCATGAATCTCAAGAGTGCATCCTCACTTTGGAACTCATTGACATGTGAAATGCTTGGTTGGTCCCAATGTATGAGTTTGGGGTGAATAAGTGGGAGGTCAAAGAGGTTAATGGAGAGTTGGGGAAGGAAATAATTACCTAGGAAGGTTTCATCATCAACGATATCATTGTAGGATCTCTTAAATTCCTCTTCAGGGATGTCTTCGATTTCAATAATTTTTCCAAGGGTACTATAGTCAGTATAGTTGTTTCTATTGGTGTCCCTAGTCGTGTCTAGGCCAAAACCCATGCCTTGGATTATTGTTAGTTGGAGAGGCTCAATGGGGTCCCTCATATCGATCTCTTTGTGACCTAAGTTTCCTCCTTGGTAGTTCCATCATTCTATAGACAACTTATGAGATTTGGGGTATTTCTCCTTAAAGTAATCATCTGTTAATGTTTGGTTCTATTTCCTAACTATTTAAGATCCCATGAGATAATAATGTAGAGGATATAATTTACCTTGGTTGTGGTTCATTTTTCTCTAGTGATTCTTGTTAGGATGGGTGCCCTTGAGTATTTGGGTCAAGAGGTAGGGCTCCAATGGTGAATGCATTTGATAAGCTATATTTCCCACAGCCTTCGGTGTCGATCATGATTGTGGAAAGTGTGGAGGTGAGAATGGTTTTTGAGTTAGCTTGAGTTCTGGAGGAGCTAGCAATTGTGGTGCCAATGTTTATCCCTAAGCCATGATTTTTATGTTGGAATTAGGATTCTAGTGCATAATAGTATGCAAAGGGTTGGGGATCAGTGTAGATGGTGACTTCAGCTCCATTATATAGAAATTTGATGCACTAGTGAAATGTAGATGGAATGGATTTGATGTAGTGGATCCATGGATGACCAAGGAGGATATTGTATGGGAGGTCAAGATCAACAACATGGCATATTGTGTCTTGTCTTGTTGGGCCCAACTTGATGGGCAATGAGATGGTACCTTTAAAGGTATGTTCCAAATTAACATAAGCCTTGATAGTTATGACATCATTTGTCACATATGCTTTAGTGTACTCCACTTGATTTATGAATTTTAATGTGTACAGATTTAGAGTCGAACCATTATCTATCATGACTTGTTTGACGACAAAGTCATTAACCATGATAGGGATATAGAGTGGGGCGTTGTAGTTTGGCTCGATGGATGGCATGTTAGAAGGTTTGAATGACATACCACAAAATGTTGATAAGTGGCCTACAAAGGCTTAGAATTGGGTGAGGTCAATGTCATTTGGTACATTTCATTCTTGTAAGGCCTTATTGAGGATCTCTTGATGGATGGATGAGGTGCAGAGGATATCCAAACTGGATATTTGTGTGAGCATATTCCCAAGGTGTTCCAAAAGGTTATATTGTTCTATGAAGGTTGAAGAAGTAGTGATACCTACAACATATATTATCCCTCAACATGTGGTAATTGTGCATTGACTATCCATGTCCTTGACATGCATCACATTGACATAAGGTTCAACCTAGGAGATGAAATCGGAAAAATTATCATAGTTGATGTAGGCTGTGGTGTAATATTTTCCATCAAAATGATCCCCTTGTTTACCTTTTCCTTGGTTCAGGGTTGCATTGAGATTAGAAGGTCCCTTGCCAATGTTTTGTTGAGGAAACACATTTTGGTATATCTAGAGGTTTGTGTTAGATAAGGTCCGTGCTGGGGGATCCACGATGATTTCCTCTTAATCTATGATATCTTGGATTTAATTTTTTAGCTTCATACACTTTACAGTGTTGTGTCCCTTAACACGGTGATAGTAATAGTAGTCATTCTCTTTATACCAGGTGGGTTGTGGAGTAGACTCGTCAAATGGTTCAGTCTATGGGTACACAATCAGTTTGGCCTTAGCCATTCTATGAAAGCTGGCGTCTAGGGGTTTACGTAAAGGGGTGAATGTGCACTTCTATTTATTCTATATTCAAGGTTTAGAATTTCCCTAGGTGACTCATATAACATTTGTTTGATTGGCTATTAGTTGATAGACAGGAGGTTGTGGTATCTTTGGTCCAGCTACAACCATTTGGACATGCTTGGTGTTTGTGGCACCATCAGTTATGACACTTTTATTCTTCTTCCAACAGCGTGAATGGTCATTTTTGGACCTGTCATGTTTTTCTTCCTTGTAGTGCTTGAAGGTACCGTCATCTAGAAGGCCCTTCTCGAGCTCCATTCCCTTTCCTCAAATATCTTGATAGGTTTGCATACAATTCATACGCATGTGATGGGTTAGCTTGGGGTGCAGGTTATCAATGAATATCTTCATCATATTATTTTTAGGGGTTGATATGATAGTATTTTAGTAATTCCTTGCCATCTTTGAAGGTAATATACCAAGATTTCTCCCTATTTCTATTTGGAATTGAATAGTCAATCCAAGAGAGATAATTCGCTCTAAATGTTGTGCACAAATTGAGATACAAATTTCTTGGATAACTCTACAAATGTTGTGATTGTGCCATAATGAAATTTGTAAAACCACTCAATCACCATCCCTCCCAAGCTTTCTAGGAAGAGGTGCATGAGATAGTTGTCATTGTAGGCAACTTATTGAAAAACCATGTAGAATTCCTTGACATGACTGATGGGATCTCCCTTCCCCTTATATTTGTCAAATTTTGGAGTTGTAAAGTGTTAGGGGAAGGGAAATGATGCGATGGAGTGGTCAAATGGATAAGGGAGCACTTCGTCAAACTTGACGGTCTTTCTTTCAGTCCCTGCATGGATCTCTTTAAGAGTTTTCTTCATTTCTTCCAATTCAGAGTTGAGAGGCGGTAGAGTGGGTACCTTGATTACATTGGATCCTTGTGCCTGATATGGGTAAAATGGTGTCGGGGAAAATGGAGGGTTTTGTGAGGGATATTGAGGAGTATGGTAAGGAGATTGGTCAGCTTCATAAGCAGATTGTGATGAGGGTGGTGGTTGCTTTTGTTGGGTGTAATACTATTGATATTGCAGAGGTAAGGTTTGTTGTGATTGTGAAGGTTGTTGGTAGAAGATTTTTTCTTGTTGCGACACTTGGTAGGGTAGGTGAGTTTAGGTTTGGCCCAAATAGGTTAGTTGTGTGCTAGCATTACCATAGGATGGATGTATTTTGTGGGTTTATACATCCAATGAATGGAACAAGGTAGTTGATGTGTGTGGAAATATTTGGTTTCTAGGGAGGTGGTATAGTTTGTATTGTTGTGAATGACATCATGACCAAGTATTTGGTGAATGTTGGTTGTTGAGGTTGGGCTGGTTGTGCAATGGGATTGAATAATTATTGTTGCACTTTGGAGGTAGGAGGTTTTATTATGTGTGAATGAGTAGGAACTTCAAGGGCTTGTAAAGCATCCTAGGAATAGTGCCAAGTAGATAATGTGGCTTCTTGTGAGGTTTGAGTGGCTTGGGAATCTTGTTGGGAAGTGGGTGCATTCGGTTTCATTTGGATGTTAGGTTGTAGGTGGGGTGCCAAAGAACTTTGGGATGGTATAGTTAGTTGGGTGTGGAATGTAGGACATTGAGGGAATAAAGGTTGGTTAAAGGCTCTTATGGGTGGAATACCTATGGTAAATTGCATTTGTTGTTATTTTGGTGGAGGAATGGAGGGAGGTAATGATTTTGTCACCAAAGTATTTGTGGCTTGTATGACAATTAGTTGGGTAGCAACATGCTAGGTGGCAGCTGGTTGATTAATGGTAGGTTGTGCGGCTTGGGTAGCGACATGGTGGGTTGATTGGATGTTAAAGGTGGTGGAGGATTGGAAGATGAGGGCCCCATGATAGAGAAGGGGGTTTACTCTATCATAGTGTATGCTATGGGTTGGGTGGTGGTTGGGTGGAGAAAATGAGGTATAAGTGAGGCGATTTGGGGTGGTCCTAGCCGTGGATTCACAATTTCTTTTACCACGGGCTAAAGCATGTTATCGGGGTTGTGTATGGGATGTGCTATATGTTGGAAGATTTTTTGTTAGAGGTTTTGACATTCATGTTTTTTCATTGATGTCAACATATGTTTTAGTTGGTTTCATTAAATGTCTCAAACATACTAGTTATCACTGGTACATGCAAGACTGACAGAAATGTACGAACACTGTATGAGATTTCAAAGCATGCAGGAAGCATGGAGATGTATACAAGGATGATTAGAGATATAATATCTAAGGTTTCTTGGATTGATATTATTGTTGGCATAAGCTATAGTTGTTTTGATGAAGACTGGTTAGAGAGCAGCGTTAGAGAATTATGACATAGATAGTCCTTGTATTTTTGGGATAACATGGACATGAGAACGTGTTGTAATATGTGAGCTTGAGGCATGGTATAAGACATGTTGAATAATGTTATTTATGACTCCTGGGTTATTGAGCTCTTGGTAACATCAACTGAAGCGTGTGATCTTGCAAAGATCTATTTGTGGTTGACTACAATGATGTAAAGTGTTTAAAGGATGGTAAGCATGGATTATAGATCTTGGAGTATAATTATGGACCTTATTACATAATTATACTCCAAGATACTTGTTTAAGGTACCATCTATATCTTATAAAGGGTCTATGCAATTTTTTATGCATTGGGGAAGTCCTAAATGGCTAACCTATTTTCTTATTATAAACTTGTATAAAGGAGAGTTATTTATTGGTGAGGTAGTATGGAAGTGTGATGTGGAAGTTGTGAGCTTGTAATTGTGAAATATGTTGGATGTAGAGAAGAAATATTGATTATGATGAACTTCATTGGAACTGTTTAGGAAAAACAAGTTTCTATTAGTTAGTTCACTGGTTATTGTATACTTCTATATTTGTACTTTGGATAGTGAGTCCAGAAGGTGGATTTAACCTTCTCATTTGGGAAGTGCGTCTGGGAAGTGAGCCTCTTATTTCTCTTGACTCCTAATAGAGTCTTTCCTTTAACAGGGACTATGTATTATATGTAGTAATCAACTCCTAACAGGGCTAAATCTCCTAACAGGGATATAATACTTTGAGTGCATTATTTGTGGGTGCTAATTCCCACTAGGATTTTTCCCTTAACAAGGTTTCCTTGACAACAATTGCTTGTGTTATGGTGTTTCTTTTGAAGTATTATAATTTACATTGAATAATTGATTTATAAGTTTGCAAGTTAAATATTTGGTACACAACTGATTCACCCTAGCCCCCTCTCAGTTGTGTTGGTGGACTATTATTGGTAACAATTGGTATCAGAGCATGTGGTCCTCTAAGAAAAATCTTAATAGCTTGAGGTGATCCTGAAGATGGCATACTATAGGAAGGAAATTCCAAAATTTGATCCTAAAAAATTTGACAGTTGGAATAACAAGATGAGAACTCACCTACTTTGTTTAGGAATTGATTACTGGATGATTACAAAAAAGGATGAGAAGATCAAGCCTAAATATGAATTAGTAAGTTTTAATGAAGATGAAAAGAAGTTATTTAGTGGCAATGTGGTTGCAAGAGAAGCATTGATTAGTGTTCTCTTTGTGGGTGAATTCATAGAGGTTAAAGACTTGGATTCTGCACATAAGATTTGGACAAGACTAGAGGCACTATATGAAGGAGATAAGTTTACTAAGAAGGCAAAGTTGCAAAATTGAACGACTAAAATAGAGATTTTGAGAATGCGAGATGATGATAATGTTAGAGCATATGTAAAGAGGGTTACAGAGGTTATTATAGGGATTAGAAACTCAGGAGGCACATATACTGAAGAAGAAGTGATCACAAAGATTCTCAGATCTTTGACACCTATTTACAAAACTGAACTACAAGCAATAGAAGAGATCATACCCTTGATATAAAACTTCAAAAAAGAGGTGTTGATTTCTAAGTTGACCACCTTTGAGGCCGCAGAGCTGGGAGATACATTACCTAATAAGGAATCTACATTCAAGGTGACTATGCACAATGACAAAAAGACTTTATCAAGTCTCGTGAGCACCAGTAGAGGTAAAAGGTATGAAGAGATTGGTTAATATGTTGATGATTGGGAAAATATAGTAGAAGAGGAATGAAAGCTAGATGAATGTGTGACTTTGATCACAAGAAGAAAAAAGGGAGGTAACGGTAAATTTGAAGGGAAGTTACCCATGAAGTGTTTTTCATGTAATAAGATTTGTCATTTTGCATCTAGATGTCCCATAAGCATTCTAAAGCAAAAACATAAGTTTCACAAACTAGATTATTCTTAAGACAAGGAATGTTATTATGATAGTGAAGGTGTGTCTGATGATGATGGTGTGGACTATGATGAAATTGCATTTATCACTATTAAAGATGATGAGCCTATTAATGAAGAAACAACCTTCATTTCACATGTTGAAAAGAAATCAAAATGGATCATAGAGAATGGTTGTTCACATCATATGGCTGGTGATAAAAATAATTTTGTTCAACTAACTAAATATGATGGTGGTGTAGTTAGATTTTGTGATAACACTCCTAAATTTATCATTAGATTAGGATTGATTACCCTTGAGTAAAATTAATACTTATGATGTATTTCTTATTGATGGACTTAAGCACAACTTGTAGAGTGTTAGGCAGCTTGTAGACAAGAGCTATCATTTGAATTTCAATGGTGGAAAATGTACTAGCAGAAGTTAGACAAGAGATTTGATTGCATAAGGTACATATTAAAGAGGTAATGTGTTTGAATTGAATAATACAAAGGCTGATTGTTTTTTTGTGAAGGTTGATGATAGTTGGTTATGACATAGAAGGTTTTGTCATATAAATTTTGATAACATTGTGAAAGCAAGTATCACAAATACAGTTAGAGATTTACCAAAAATTTTGAATACTCCTAACACCATGTGTAGAGAGTGTGTGATGGGAAAACAAACTAGAAGCAACTTCCAAAGAAAATCTTACTCCAAAAAGGGGAAGTTGGATCTAGTGCATACAAATTTCTATGGTCCTACAAGAACAATTTCATACTATGAAGAAAGGTATTCTATACTTTTTTTTATGACTATTCTAGGATGATGTGGGTTGCATTTCTTAAAGGAAAGTTTGAGCTTTTGATAAGTTTAAGATTTTAAAATTAAAATTTGAGAATGAATCAAGTTTGAAGTTAAAATGTTTAAGGTCAGATAGAGGTGGATATTTTACATCATATATGTTTAATACCTACTACAAAGATCATAGTATATACAAACAAACATCAACTCCTAGGACACCATAAAAGAGTGGTTTTGCAAAGAAAAGAAACAAAACTATACTAGATGTTTCCAAGAATATGTTGCTTGAAGGGAATGTGTCACATGTGAATTGGAGAGAAGCTATTAGTAATACAATCTACAATTTAAACATAATTCATGTGAGGCCTCACCCCGACCCATCATAGCTTACTGCTCGATCACACTTTGATACTTTATGTTTTGATACATTGATACACTTTTTGATTATCCTTACAGAGACTCGTGATATTATGTTATGATGATGATTATATGGTGTGGATTACATTTTGATATGGATTAGACCTAGAAAAAGTGGTTGATTTTGATTATATATGTTAGATCAGTGAATTGATGAGAAGACCGAATCATGATTAGACTTGACTATTTCATGGATGTTATGTCATGGTGATTAAGGAATTCTTATGTTTTAAATATTTCTGTATGAAAAAATCAATTAGGGACTTAATTTTGCTTATTGATTAATGTTTCTAATTATGAATTGAAAATATATATTACATGTAATTTTATCATCTTGGACTACTGATGCTCGAAGTTTAGTGTGTAGGAAAGGGAGCCATGGAATTATTCAGAGAATCAGGGCTAAACACATGTGAATTGAGTAAGCCAAGGTTTAATCCAATAAGGGGTTGAAACCTCGTTGTAACGTGATCCTTGTTGTAAAAGTAATCTGAATGTGTGTTAATAGTTTAAATTTATGTTATTTTTTGGACATGTCATTGTGAATGTGATGTGTATTTTGTTTGGTGTCACTTGACACTTGTGTTGTCCATGTGGATAGTGACATGTCAATTAGGGCTTGGGAAAGAATAACCTAACCTTTATGATATTATATTAATCCCACTTGCTAATAGATGTCTTGTAGGGATTGCATCATGTTGGAACTCTGATTTGAACTTTAGGGGTACCTTAGAGGGGTTAAAAGTGACCCTAGAGCATAATTTAGGCCAAAATTAGTTAACCCTTAGGGGGTACCTTAAGTTAGGGCTATTTTTTACCTATGGGAGGAACCTAGGCCACCATTATGACTCTCCAAAATGCCTACTTTTCAAAAGTGGCGAAAATGGAGATGGCCACATGCATCTAACTTGTCCCACACTCCTTACTAAACTCACAATTAAGAGGGGAGACAAAAGTCTAGATGTCATATCTCATTAATTGCTAGGTCATGAGTACACTTTTGGAGGTATTTTTATAGGATTTTGGGAGACTTAGTGGGTTTTCACCCACTCTCTAATTTTAGAGACAATTAGGGTTTGGAAGGAGGAAGGAGAAGGATTTGGGCTCTTCTCAAGTTTCATTTGCCATAACACATTTGGAAGATTGGTTTCCTTTGGCATGAAGTGTTTGTTTATTGCAAGTAGAATTGGATGTTATTATTTTATGAATATGAAATCTTATATGGTGTTCATGTATGTAATCTTGTATAGTGTTGTTGTATGTAAATTTTGTTGTCATGTGTTGGGTTGGGAATGCATTGGATTTTTGTATCAATTCTTATTCTTTTCAATTGGGAGTGTTGTTCATGGGAGTTAAGGCATTACTCACCCTTTTGAGAAGGGAAGAAGTGGCCTTGGGTGAAGGGGTTAGTTGGGCTCTCCATTGTAGTGAGAGTCTCTTCTCTTGGAGAAGAGGGATAAGTTCATGGAGTATGGGCTCCATGAAGCCATGTTGCAAATATTTTTTTTGTCTATAAATGACCAAATGTGTATATGGAAGGAATGTCAATGAAGCCTTGGAAAGGCATGGAAAATTTATTATTGACAAATTTGAAAAAAAGATGTAAATGACATTCTCCTCCTTGGGAAAGACCACCTTCACCCTACTTCAATGGGTTTGGAAAACTCATTTGTGAAACCTTGGTTGGGAGTTTATTGTTGTTTTGTGCATATGAGATGTTGTAAAAATTTGGATGTGAAATCTTGTTTAGCCTTGGTTTTCCAAGCTCTGGGGTGGCCTCCTTGAGGCCTTGGTTGGGAGGTGAGCTCCCATGGTTTCCCTCTTAAAAATTTTAGGTTTTTGAAGTCATGAAGATGGTGAAAGAAGCTTGTAAGAAATCCCTATTTGGGGGAAGTTGTGTGTAAGAAAATCCAATGTTGCATAGACACCCATTGTATTGAAATTCATTCTTGTTGATTGTTGTTATGTTCATGTTTGAAGCTTTTCAAGATTGATGTGGAGAGATCTCCTTCTTTATGTAATGATTCATTAAATAAAAATATGTTGTATACCATCCAAGTATTGTGTAGAATTATCATCTTGAAGATGTGTAAATGCAAATTGTAAGATTACCATAATATAAAAGATAGAATTTTTAGTTCATGAACATTGCATTTTATTTATTAAATAAAAGAAGTTAATCATCCATGTATAGAATGATACCCAATATTGAAATAGGAAGACAATATGATAGTTTCATTTCCTAAGAAAAATCTTGAGGAATTGTGAATCTTGAAACCTCCATAATGTATGTAAATGTAAATCTTCAAGTTATTGGAACACTCCATTTCTCCCCTTTGAAAGTCTCTAATTTCATCTCCATAGATTCAACTCACTTCAATAAAAATCTCCATTCCAATTGCAACTCTTGAGAGAAAGAGATATCCTTGCTATCAAAATAAAGCAAATTAGTTAGTATGATAATATGAAATTCAACTAATACAATTAGTCTTTTTAGTATATTGCTCAATAAATCTATCCTAATGTACATTATGGTCTTTTACAAAAATTGAACCAAGTAAATCAAAATGTAAGAGCTTATAACAAAAAAAACCCATAACACTTTCCAGATTTAGAGCAAAAATGCTCTTTGGAATTTGTATGGGAAAGGAAATATTCTCCTTACCACAGAGAATATTTCTTTCCCAATGTGCTTTATCCATAATTAAATTTGTAATCTAATCTCATTAGCATAATCATGTTATTACTCCTAAACTCTAACATTAACCCACCTTTCACTCTAACCCTTTTTCTCTGGGCCCCACCTTTACCTCTTACCTTTTTGCTTAAACATTGGAATGTGCTAAGTTTGAAAAAAATAAATCACTTTGCTAAAGGGCTGCACTAATTTTTATTGGTGCCACCTCCCTTGCTGTCCACATTCCCCTAAAAACATCTGACATGTCCTTCACAAGTCAACTCCCTCTCCCCATGCGAAATATACCTTGGTGGATGGGAGCTTGGGTTGGTGGGCCACAGAAAATCATACATCCACCTCCCCCTTGTAAACCGCACCACTTTTTGGAGGTTTTTTTATACCATTTCAAAATCCTTGGGGAGGGAAGTAGGTAGGTTGTATGGTGGGCCCCAAAGCATGTCATGTCAATCTACACTCTCCCCATTGCATATTCGAACCCCAATGCACTTTGAGTTGTAATGAAAAAGGGTAAATTTATAAGTTAGTGGATAATTAGGATTAGTGGTTAGTGGAAAGTTAGATTAATAAATTAGTAGGTAGTTAGATTAGGTTTATGGGCATTTAGTTGGTAATTTAAATTTGGTAATTAGGTATATTCTTTATTGTTTTTAATTCTGAATTTTGGATAGCATGTTATTCCTATATAGATTGATTTAATATTGTAGCTCTAGTTGTGGATAGTTATGATCAGTAGTTAGTGGATAGTTAAGATTAGTAGTTTATTAGATAGTTAGGTTAGATTAACAAGTAATTAGCAGATAGTTAAGTTAGTAATTGAGATCTAATTCCTTTTTGTTTTAATCATTAATTGTGTAGTATTTTAGGCATATATAAACTAATTCTATGTTGTAGCATAATTCATTAGGTAAATAACTTTAGTGTTTTGATGATGGATGGGTTTA
>MU225465.1:4192719-4208298 GCA_018584345.1 Thuja plicata | reverse complement strand
ATTCTGGAGTGCTCGGTAGACTCTGTAAATTGCTTCTCTTACCGTCTGAACTCGGTAGACTCGGTAAACTGCTTTGCTGAACATTCTTAGCTAGGTAGACTCTGTCTAATGACTGATATGACATTCTAAACTCGGTAGACTCTGTCTAATGACTGATATGACATTCTTAACTCGGTAGACTCTGTCTGATGACTGATATGACATTTGTGTAACATCAAGGACAACACACAATTAAACAATTGTTTCCAACAGACGGTACCTTCAAGCACTACAAGGAAGAAAAACATGACAGGTCCAAAAATGACCTTTCACGCTATTGGAAGAAGAATAAAAGTGTCATAACTGATGGTGCCACAAACACCAAGCATGTCCAAATGGTTGTAGCTGGACCAAAGATACCACAACCTCCTGTCTATCAACTAATAGCCAATCAAACAAATGTTATATGAGTCACCTAGGGAAATTCTAAACCTTGAATATAGAATAAATAGAAGTGCACATTCACCCCTTTATGTAAACCCCTAGACATTAGCTTTCATAGAATGGCTAAGGCAGAACTAATTGTGTACCCACAAACTGAACCATTTGACAAGTCTACTCCACAACCCACCTGGTATAAAGAGAACAACTACTGTTACTATCACTGTGTTAAGGGACACACCACTGTAAAGTGTATGAAGCTAAAAAATTAAATCCAAGATATCATAGATTAAGAGGAAATCATAGTGGATCCCCCAACACGGACCACATCTAACGCAAACCTCTAGATATACCAAAATGTGTTTCCTCAAAAAAACATTGGCAAGGGACCTTCTAATCTCAATGCAACCCTGAACCAAGGAAAAGGTAAACAAGGGGATCATTTTGATGGAAAATATTACACCACAGCCTACATCAACTATGATAATTTTTCTGATTTCATCTCCTAGGTTGAACCTTATGTCAATGTGATGCATGTCAAGGACATGGATAGTCAATGCACAATTACCACATGTCAAGGGATAATATATGTTGTAGGTACCACTACTTATTCATCCTCCGTAGAACAATATAAACTTTTGGAACACCTTGGGAATATGCTCACACAAATATCCATTTTGGATATCCTCTGCACCTCATCCATCCATTAGGAGATCCTCAATAAGGCCTTACAAGAATGAAATGTACCAAATGACATTGACCTCACCCAATTCTAAGCCTTTGTAGGCAACTTATCAACATCTTGTGGTATGTCATTCAAACCTTCTAACATGCCATCCATCAAGCCAAACCACAACCCCCCACTCTATATCCATGTCACGGTTAATGACTTTTTCGTCAAACAAGTCATGATAGATAATGGTTTGACTCTAAATCTGTACACATTAAAATTCATAAATCAAGTGGAGTACACTAAAGCATATGTAACAAATGATGTCATAACTATCAAGGATTATGTTAATTTGGAACATACCTTTAAAGGTACCATCTCATTTCCCATCAAGTTGGGCCCAACAAAACAAGACACAATATGTCATGTTGTTGATCTTGACCTCCCATACAATATCCTCCTTGGTCATCCATGGATCCACTCCATCAAATCCATTCCATCTACATTTCACTAGTGCATAAAATTTCTATATAATGGAGTTGAAGTCACCATCCACATTGATCCCCAACCCTTTGCATACTATTATGCACTAGAATCCTAATTCCAACATTAAAATCATGGCTTAGGGATAAACATTGGCACCACAATCGCTAGCTCCTCCAGTACTCAGGCTGACTCAAAAACCATTCTCACCTCCACACTTTCCACTATCATGATCGACAACAAAGGCTGTGGGAAATATAGCTTATCAAATGCATTCACCATTGGAGCCCTTCCTCTTGACCCAAATACTCAAGGGCACCCATCCTACCAAGAATCACTAGAGAAAAATGAACCACAACCAAGGAAAATTATATCCTCTACATTATTATCTCATGGGATCTTAAATAGTTAGGAAATAGAACCAAACATTAATAGATGATTACTTTAAGGAGAAATACCCCAAATCTCATAAGTTGTCTATAGAATGATGGAACTACCAAGGAGGCAATTTAGGTCACAAAGAGATCAATTTGAGGGACTTCATTGAGCCTCCCCAACTAAAAATAATCCAAGGCATGGGTTTTGGCCAATACATGACTAGGGACACCAATAGAAACAACTATACTGACTATAGTACCCTTGGAAAAATTATTGAAATCGAAGACATCCCTGAAGAGGAATTTAAGAGATCCTACAATGATATCTTTGATGATGAAACCTTCCTAGGTAATTATTTCCTTCCCCAACTCTCCATTAACCTCTTTGACCTCCCACTTATTCACCCCAAACTCATACATTGGGACCAACCAAGCATTTCACATTTCAATGAGTTCCAAAGTGAGGATGCACTCCTGAGATTCATGGGGGGCAACATAACAACAATAAGACTAGGGCATAACGCAACACATGTCTACAAGTTGGACCTAAAGGCATATTTTGGGGAAGATGATATCTTTAGCTATGAAAATAAAAATAAAAATGAGAAATAAAAACATGGGTCTCTAAGTGAATACCCCTCTGGGGCACTATTTGACTCCAAAAAAGTAAAAACAAAGGGTGTATCCCCTGGTGAAAAGCTCTTTGAGGAACCAGAGGATGAAGAGTCTCCTCTTCCTCTCATTCATGATTATAGGCTAGAACACTCATCTATTTTAGTTGAAGAAACTAAACTTGTTAATCTTAGAATAGAAGAATGTCCATGCATCACCTATATAGTAGTGTCACTATCAGAGACCAAAGAACTAGCTCTCATCACACTCCTCTAGAAAGCTACAATTAATTTTGCATGGTCTTACTCTCACATGGCTAGGTTGGATCCTAACCTAGTTGTGCATTATCTTATTGTAGATCCAAATTCCAAGATGTTCAAGAAAAATCTTCACAAGATGCACCCTAAGGTAGCCTTACTAGTCAAAGCATAATTAGAAAAAATCTTACAGGGTAAAATCATACATGCTATGAATAATAATCTAACAATTGCATTCAAGGAATGGATGGATGATGGAGTGACAACACCAGCAACAGTAGAAGGAGCAACAACAACAGTTATAGTAGACGGATCAACATCGACAACAGCATCACCAACAGCCCCACAACCGGATCTGGCGATATGATCAAAAGGAAGATCTCTCTAATGTGTTTAAAAATATTTTTCAAGCTATGCTAGTTGTTCAACTTGCTAAGAATAAATACACAAATAATGTAGGGTTTTCCAGAGTACCATTTGCAGAGAAAAATGTCTTAGGTAATCAAGTTGGATCTATCTTCCATGGCAAAGTCGTGGTTCAACCAGTCAAGCCATTTTTTGTAAACCCTCACTTTCATTTCTCAAACCGCAAGCATTATGAGGGTTTTTGAACCTATGAGACTGGGGAAACTTCAAAAAATATCACCAATGTTGGCCACCCACCTCCACTCTCGGGTAAATCAGGTAAAAATTTGAAAATAATTTTGAACGGGAAATGGGGAAACCTAAAATTCCAAATCCAAAAGTTTTTCCTACTGGTAAACATGGATACCAACATAGACCCAGGAAACTCCTCAGAGAGAAACAACCGATATTTGATATTTGTTAAGGCACCCCCCCTGTATCACCAAATCACAGTCAAGATGAATCTACCAAGAGCAAGCACAATCAACTTCAAGGGCCTATGCCATCGCCCTCTGTGGGTGATTTCCCTACTCGATCCCCCTTCATTCCAAATAAACCAAAGCAAGTATGGCAAAAGAAAGATCCCCAAATCAACACCAACTTGGCTCCTAACTCGGCTTCAATCATTCTTCCAGATAAGATGTTGTAGGAGCACATTGGCACACTTTGGCATTTGGCTCTTATAGGTAAGCTTTCACCAAATTACCTATCATTTACTGTAATTCAAGAATGGGCCTTACAGACACTTGTGGGCTTAAAGGACATATTTTATGTAGACCCAATATCAAAATATTTTATGCTCATCTTTCGCTCCAAAGAAGATAGAGATTTGGTTCACAAGTATAAAAGTTGGTTTTGTAAAGGATCGGGCCTCTTTACTATGGCTTGGATCCCCAATTTTAAGCCTGATCCCAAACTTGCATGCTTCTTCCCCCACTGGGTTTCTTTCCCTCTATTACCACTTGAATACAGAGATCCAGATATTATTGAGCTCTTTGCGAATACTGTGGGTATCTTCATTAGGCATGACCTCATTCCATTTGAAGCCCCTTATCGAGAAGTTCGAGTTTGTATTTTAATTGATAGCCATAAAGCCTTTACTAATCAGATTGTTATCAAATCTAAATGGGGAGATTGGGTACAATAGATTATCATTTAACAACCAGAGACCATTCACAAATTTCAAAGTAAACTTGGACACTTCACATCGGATTGTCAGAAGGGCTATCCATCGGAGGTCAGAGTATGCTTAGATCATACCTTAGATCCTTTGGAATGTACTCATAATAGCTTGCAAGCAATTTCTTCTTCCCAAGGTAAATCCAAGATGCCAATACAAACTCAAGTATGCATTGACAATACTTCAATGCCTCAGGCACAAAATTTAGTAGAAAGGTTATTTGTTCTACTACGACACTTCTTCTTGTACTTATCCCTCTGCTTGTAATGGAGAGATTCTAGGTCTTCTGTTTGCATTAAGGGTCTGGAGATAGATAGTATGTTGGCCCCTAGAAATATGAATGTTGACAACACTGTCCATCATTTAATGTTTCAAGAATCCCCCATTAATCTCCCTATTCACAATCAAGATAGTCATGGGGTAGTATTTCTAGGTGAAAAATTGGGAAAAATAACTGTATGGAAACAGAACACAAACTTGATCAATTACAAGGTTCAGTTGAGGAAGAAGGAGCACACATTTTAGAGCATGAACAACTAGAAATATTTGAATATACAGATTTAAAGGATTCAACTGAAAAAGTAAGAGCACATAGGGTAGCGACTGCAGAAGTGGAATTCATTAAATTTCTAGATAGAGAGGACCTTCCTCTATATCTTCAACAAGGCAACATTTCTAACAAAATGGACCCATCAATTAAAACATTGGTATACTCCATGAGGGATCAAAATTTAGAGGTGGAAGGGATAATTAACAGCAGCTCTAATCATTCAATAGATGAGGTCTACTTCTACCCTACTTCCATTAATTGTGCCAATACAACGCTCCAAGAGTGGGACAAAGGTGAGGAAGATCACATAGAGGATGATGATAAAAATAATATGCCTACACTGGAGGGCATTCATGTACTACAAAAAATCCTCTCCATAGAGAAGATGCCATCGCAAAATGCTCAGCTCACCAAGACACCTATGTCCAAAGGAAGAAAACCAAAAGGTGCAAAAACAAAGGAAGAAATATTAGCTGGTATACAATCCACACTGGATGATAAGTTTGTCTCCATTAAAAGATCAACAAGGAGGATGAAAGGTCCTTCTTGTCAGCAATGAAGATCACTTCATGGAATGTCAAAGGCATTAATGCCTCTGACAAAAGAAATAGAATCAAATCGATGATTGATTCTATTCATGCAGACATTGTCGTATTGCAAGAAACAAAAATGTCCCAAGAAAACTTTACAAAATCAGTTGGCAAATGGGCTTGGGCATCTATTCACTAGCAAGGGATGGGAGCCTCTAGAGGATTGGCTATCTTATGGAACCCAAAAACCATCCAAGGGAGACTGATTAGGCAAGACTCTAACTGGCAAATTTTAAAGATGAACAATTTCAACTTCTCTTTTGTGTTGATTAATGTTTATGGCCCCACTTCCACACAAGATAAATAGAAGTTATGGGTACACTTAACGCAATTAATTCAGACCCATAGTGATCATAATGTAGTTTTAGGAGGAGATTTCAACACTATTCTCTAAATAGAGGAAAAATTTGGTGGAATATGCCCTCCTCTAAGAACCATACAAGATTTCTGCTCTTTGTTGAATGACAACAACTTAATGGATGTAATCCCAACAAATGGAACCTTCACCTAGACAAATAAGAGAGATAATTTTGCACAAATAGCTTCCAAATTGGATAGGTGTCTAATATCACAAGATTGGAAGCTTATTAATGTTCAATTCCAATCGTAAATCTTATCTCTTTCGGGTTCTGATCACTTTCTGATAGTGTTGTCTATTGACAATACAACCGCACTCAGGGGTCATAAACCTTCCTTCAAGTTTGAAAGAATGTGGTGTAGACACCCACACTTCATCCCTCTACTCAAACAATGGTGGGTTAGCTCTCCATTTGTGGACGGTTCAAAAATGCATCAGTTTGCCATGAAACTCAAATACATCAAAGGCCACATCAAAAAATGGAATGAGCAAGTGTTCAAAAACATTTTTCAGCAAAAAGATATAGTAAAGCAAAAGCTACCAGACATATATGAGCAAACCATACAAAAAGGTATGGACAATGGCACATACCTTAAGCAGAAATAATTACAACAAGAATGGGAAGAGCTATGTAGCAGGGAGGAAGAATACTGGAGACAAAAATCCCGTGAGCTATGGCTACGAGAAGGGGATAAGAATACAAATTTTTTTCATGCTTCAGCCAAGCAGAAGCGAGCAGCCGACACAATTTTCACCATTTCAGAAAACATAATAGGTAAGGTCTTGTCATATGCTCAGGATATCCAACAAGAAGGGGTCAACTTCTACAAGAACCTCCTATCCCCAGACCAAGACCCTTCTTCATTGCAATAACAACTGGATGAAGTACTGGAAGCCATTCCAGTATTAATCACACAACAAGATAATGACATCCTCATGGCCCCATTTACTATTCAGGAACTCAGACATGTAGTCTTCTTGCTACCTCAAAACAAATCTCCGGGCCTGGATGGTTACACTACACTATTCTTCCAAACATGCTGGGATATTATTGGTGGGGAATTGTTAGCAACAGTAGAAGAATCAAGAAAAAATAAGGCTATGCTGAAATATTTTAACACTACGAACATTACCATCATTCCAAAGGTTAAAAATGCTAAAAAATTTGCAGATTTCCGCCCCATATCATTATGCAACACAACCTACAAGATCATAACCAAAGCCATCTACTTAAGACTCCAACACCTCATCCCTTCAATTATATCTCCAGAACAAAGAGGTTTTGTTCCAGGAAGGGAAACTATGGAAGGAGCTCTGGTTGCCCATGAAGTCCTCCACTCAATTAATGAAAACTAGTCCTCCAACTTTGTCATCAAAATGGACATGATGAAGGCCTATGATAGAGTATCTTGGAATTTTTTTTTTCAAGTCCTTCATTGGTTTGGGTTCTCGAGGCATTGGTGTAAATGGATATGGGCATGCATTGTAGAGGCTTGGTATTCTGTCATCATAAATGGAACAACAGTGGGTTTTTTCTCCTCTACTCAAGGTGTTAGACAGGGTGACCCTCTGTCTCCCATTTTGTTCATAATTATGGCAGAAGAATTGAGTAGAACAATCAAGAAACAACAATCATTGGGATCGTGGATCAATGCTCAGATTGGAGAAATAGGCATTTCAGTTACACATTCACTAATTGCAGATGATACACTATTGTTTGGTAAATCCCATGTCAAAGAAGCCAGGAAAACTAAATATGTCTTAGATCTCTATTCAGCTACCTCAGGACAGAAAGTGATTGTCCAAAAATCACAAATTTACTTGTTCAACACAAATCAGATCATATCGGATAGGATTGTCCGAATCCTACAGTTCTCGGTTGACATTTTGCCATCAACTTACCTAGGGATCCCCTTCTTTGTGGGAACAAATAAACTGGGATACTGGTCCTCGGTCATTGAAAGAATAAAAAATAGAGTTCTTTCCTAGAAGTCTAGGTGGCTATCTTTATCAGGAAGAATCCTTCTTATCAAGTGTGTTCTTTCGGCAATCCCCAATTACTATCTTGCTGTCCTTAAAGCGCCTCCCACCATAATTCGTCAAATCCAAAAAACAATTAGAGAATTCTTATGGACTGGGAACATGAATAATGAAAACAAGATCCCACTTATTTCACTTCAGGATATGTCACAAGGACCAACTAGAGGAGATGCAGGATTGCATGCTTTACATAACAGGAATAGAGCTTTTGGGGGAAATCTTGTGTGGCAAATGTATACTAAACCAAATAGTAAATGGTGTCAAATCATGCAAAAGAAATACTTGGATAACCAAAATCCAACAAGAGTATTATCCCTGGTATACCCACCCAAAGGATCTATAATTTGGAATTTTATGATGTCAACTAGGGATTTGGTCTACAACTATGTTACATGGGAGGTTAATAATGGATCAAATGTTAAATTATAGAGAGACTCCTGGAGTGGCCAACCTGCCTTGGTATCTCCAGAGATTCCACAAGATATTATAAACACTATAGAAGACAAATGGGGCATTTACCTCATCAACTACGTTTTGGCTATTAAAAATTATTTAGGCAAAGCCATTTGGAAGGATCTGGAAGACCTAAACCTTTCAAGATAAGATGCTGAAACACTCAGGAACATAATGGTAGCTAGGGAGATCTACGTGTCAGACAAAGTAGATAGGTTGGTATGGGCCCCAGGAAAAAATCAAAAATATTCTATTCAAGAGGGATATAGAATTATTTTGAACTTAGCAAATGATAAGGTCCAGGCAAGAGCATACAATTTTTTCTAGAACCAAGTTGTTCTACCTAAGGCAGGGTGCTTTCATGGCTAGCCTTAAGAAACAGGATTCTCACCAGTGATCGATTACAAAAATTTAGAATTGCACAAGCCTTTAAGTGTAAATTGTGTGATGCCTAGATTGAAACGGTGGACCATTTACTCCTGCAATGTCCCTTTGCAAATGAATGCTGGACTTTTATTCTTAAAAAATTATGATTCTACACCCCTCTGCCTAGTAAATTGTGGGACTTATTCCAGTCTTGGCCTGATTTGCATAGTGGCTCACTATTTGCAAATATCTAGAAGTGTGCACTAGCACTTATTGTATGGTCGATTTGGTGGGAAAGAAATAAAAGGATTTTTTGAAATGAGCAGTCAAATTTAGAAACAGTTCTACAAGGATTAGAAAAATCAATATTGGAAGTTGTAAATGCCAGCATTTTTAGATGTGGATACAATATAGTACTGTCATCATGGGATAGTTACATCATGAGAACTTGGGGGAACCTTAGTATACCAATGGGGTGGGGTGCGTCTAAAAAGGTACCAAGTCTAGTTGATAGATCGAATATCAAATGGCACCCCCCCGATCAATAGGTAATGAAATTAAATTTTGATGGAGCATCTCGTGGTAACCCAGGAATATCAGGATTGGGTGCATGCATTAGGGATTTGCATGGAAATTTAGTAGCATGCATTACCTCCCCATTTCCGGTAGGATCAAATAATATAGCAGAAGCACAAGCAATGCTTGCAGGACTAATACTGGAAAAAAAATGTGGAATCACCGACATACATGTTGAAGGTGACTCCATGGTTATAATTAATGCCTGCATCAAAAGATCTATCCACAACTGGTAGCTAGAATACATCCTGAAGAAAATTTGGCAATTATTGGACACCTTCTCAAAAACATTCCTCTCTCATACATTACGAGAAGGAAATCGGGTTGCAGACTATCTAGCCAACTTTGGTTGCGAGGGTGTGGATATTACACTTATAATGCCAAGTGTAATCCCAGGAGATATGTGTGAATGAAACAGATTAGTGGAATTAGATCAATCAAGCATTGCACATAATGATGCATAAAATTAACATCCACATAGCTGCAAAGTATGCTGGCGATAGGATCGGTTTCAAACATACAGATGATGTCATCAACACGCACATGTGAGGTATGTGGTAATCAAGGTGAGAAAAGGTACACAGGTGATGTAAAATAATTAATCCTCCATGTGGGAATTGAATTCTAGAATGAACAGCGATCTTTAATAGGCAATGGGTTAATCTCAAGGTGAAAACAGAAGTACACCTAATTAACGCAATTATGATGCAAAGCTAGGCATTTCAAAAAAGTGGATCCCAGAACTTATTGTCACCATATCCATTGCACATGCCCACCTTCAACCTGGGAAATCTAGAGTGAAAATAGTGTCAAATCAAAGTTAATTGCAATAAAGACACACTCATTTATGTGCCTTGATGAATCCATCAAAGCACTCCGCATATCTTATTTAAACGCTTCACAACACAATGTGTAACACAAGCATTAGAGTATGGATTGGATGGCAGAGGTATGTGTTACTTGCCGGTCTTGTGCTACCCATCACTAAAAACTATTGCCAAAAAATTATAGAATTTGACTGTCGTCCAACGTAAATGAAGACGTGCTCCCAATGCGCATCAATGACCAAGAGATGGATGAAATATTTCTGGTGCACTTCGATGCCATTTGATGCACAATCATACAGGTAATAGGTCATGAGAACTTCGACCCTTAAACTAAATAATTTTTGTTTCCTTCACAGCTAGTGTCTATATTTCTTTGAATGCAATGGACCTCCTTCAGTCCCCTCATTTATTAGAAATTTTGGCATTCAAAGTGGTTCATAAGCAGTTTTGGGTTGCCAACAAACTAAAGAATGCTATGCAAAATTATGACCTCTAGAATGGCCATGCATTGATTGGGGGTTTGTTTACCACACATCAAATTATACACAACCACAGATTCTTAGTGGCATTTAATGGAGCCAAGAGGGCAATAGAAATA
The DNA here is from genome assembly GCA_018584345.1 of Thuja plicata. Classification (NCBI taxonomy): domain Eukaryota; kingdom Viridiplantae; phylum Streptophyta; class Pinopsida; order Cupressales; family Cupressaceae; genus Thuja; species Thuja plicata. The sequence goes on along the minus strand of MU225465.1, from coordinate 4,197,536 downwards.
CAGAATGCACAAATCATGATAAATGCACTCTAAGAGAATGGGCATGTCCTTGGCCCGCTGTTGGAGGGGAAAACAATGGCTACGGTTCTCACACTGATAGACCTTCTGGGGTTACCAAATTTATCACGGATGCCTAGCAACATCAATCCCCAAAGACCTCATGTAAGGCATGAAGAAACCCAAAGCTTCAATCTACAGTGAAAAGATATTTGGGCCCTGGAGAACAGACCTAGTTTACAAACTTCCCACTGTTTGGATTGGGTGTCTAGTGCAGCATCCAAATGGGTGTCGGGTGCTGCAACCAATTTGGGTTAGGAAGGCAGAAATCAAGATGCACATGGAAGCGGGTGGATTACCATATCCCCAGAACTAGAACCAACTAGATGTTCTTCGGGTTGGGGACCACAATATACGACACCACATGAGCAGAAGAATATGGCAGACTGTGGTAGGGATATGGCTGCAACAAAGGAAGGAGCAATGGCTTCGGTTGTGGAGTGGCCACACCATTCACATCACTCTATGGAAGATGCTTTGATGCAAGAGTAAAGCAAGTAACTGTTGGTGAAGAAAATTTTTGCAAATATGTATAGTCGTTGATATAGTTGGTACCTCGACCATGCCTGATTTTGTAGAGTGCTAAATTTTATGTTATAATGGGATTGAGATGATATAAAATTTCATTTTGGGCTATCTATGGGTTGGATACCATGGTTTGGGATATCGGTGTCAGTGGTGCCCGATGATGACCAGAACTGACACTGACACTGACCAAAACCAACACCAACACTGACCAGAACTGACACCGACACTGACCAAAATTGACACCGATAATGGCCAGAACTGACACTGACGACAACAACAACTATCACTGATGCTACAAAGAACTAACATCGATGGACTAACTGAGATAACTAAAAAATGATCCCGGCTAGTAGGGTTACCCGATCGAAAGTACCAATGACCTGAACCGGCCAGACAGTTTTATATAAATAATGACTCGAAAGAATGACTAATGTAGAAGGGTGGTGATTTTGTTCTTAAATATAAATAATGTATTATATCTAAGCAAGGATTATGGGTTTTCTTTTTGTTTCTTTCCCAGATGAGCTCTTGAACCAGCTTTTATTAATATATATATATTTAGTGGCTCGTCCACTTTTGCCTAAAAAAAAAAAAAATCATACATGCTTTCAATTACTCTGAATGGATTTCCAAAATGGTGCATGTTTCTAATCCAACTAGATAAATCATAATATGTACATATTATTGAGACCTCAACAAGGTGTGTCCTAAAGTTGATTTCCCCTTGCCAAAAATTGACATGATCGTTAACCTCATAATGAGACATGAGATGTTGTCACTCATGGATAGTTTCTCTAGCTATAATCAGATACACATCATAGAATAAGGTCAGTATAAGACCAAATTCACATCCCCTGAGGGTACATTATGCTACAACATGATTCCTTTTTTTTTGAAGAATGCAGGTGCCACATATCAATGGGTCATGACTGTCATCTTCCACGACATGATTCACAAGATCCTTGAAGATTATGTGGATGATATCTTGGAAAAATTAAAAAATAAGGGAAGATCACCTAGATGTTCTAGAATGCGTATTTGACTTCCTCCATCATTATAGCTTAAAGCTTAACCCAAAGAAGTGTGTCTTCATAGTTACATCCAAAAAAATCCTAGGATTCATAGTATCAAGATGTGGCATAGAGATTGATCCAAAGAAAGGCAAGTCCATAAAGGAACTGCCTCCACAAAAAAACTCAAGCAGTTGCACAAACTTCAAGGAAAGTTATAGTCTATCCACCATTTCATCTCATAGCTTGCTAAAAAGTGTCAACCATTCACCAATCTATTGCATAAGGACACCAGTTTCAAATGGGATCCCCTGTATCAGAGAATTTTTTAAAAGATCAAAGAATACCTAGAAAATATACCTATCCTAGTACCACCTACTCCTAGAAGGCCACTCATTTTGTACATATCTACAAATAGCACAACACTAGGTTAAATTATTACACAACTCGATAAAAATGGAAAGGAAAGAGCTATGTACTTTATCATCCACACACTTGTCGGGTATGAGCTTAACTCCTAACCTATGGAAAAGGCATGCTTGGTAGTGGTTTTCACCGCTCAAAAACTATGGTACTATATCCTTAGTCATACTATAATTCTCAAATCCAAAGTGGATCCTCTCAATTATCTACTATCTAGAACTACTCTCACGGGTTGTATGGCTAAATGGGTAACTCTCCTTAGTGAGATCAATATCCAATATGTGGATAGAAACAAAATCAAAGGACAAGTTATTGCAGATCAGTTGGCTGAAGCACCACTAATAGATGTGTATCCCTTAGTCATGGAATTTATAGATGAGAACCTATGTGTAGACACCTAAAATTGACTAGGTGTATCTCAAGCATTCTAAACTATAAATCTCTGCCAAATGCTTCAAAATATCAATGTAAAAAAAATGGATAAAATCAAATGGACATTTATCAAATCAAATGGACAAAAATAAAATCAAATTAAAAGATCAAATAATCATGAAATCAAATAATTAAATTCAAGCCTAAAGGGATTAATCAAATTATGCAATTAATTTCTCAATTGTATAGTTCAAATAAAAAAGGATCAAATCCAACCCAATCACCCGTCCATGGCTAATTTAATTAAATGATGGAGTTATTTAATTCCTAATTCTTTGATACAACCAACCAACTTTCCCTCCATTTGCAAACACCTCAAAGCTTTTGACTTAACCAAGCTTTGATCATGATCAACTCACTCTACCCCCTACCCTTGGGAAAATGCTATAAATACAAGAAATTTACATTGTGTTTGGGATCCAATAATTCAAGAGAAAAAGCATCCTTATTATAGACACATTGAGGAGAATTTGAAGAGCTTTTGAGATGGTTTTAGCATTTTCATTTTATTTAGCATATCATGTTTAGGAGCATTTGCTATTTTCTCTTATGATCTTGGAGCATTTTTGAGTATTTTGAGCATTCTAGCTAGATTTGAGCATTTAAATTTCATACATATCTCATTCTAGGATTGTCCTTGAGAGAGATTAAGCTTGAGAGCTCTCTTAACAATGCTTGGATAGAGAACTATGAGATGATATAGTTTGTTTAGTTTCAATTCTTCAGAATAATTTTGTTTATCTTTCCATAGAATTGTTGCTTACATTCTTAATTTCATGAAGGTGTATTTTCTTACACACATAATGGCACCCACCATGGGGCTCTAAGCCTCTGTATTGTCATTTTTATCATATTATTTGGTTTGTTTACTTTGTTCTTGGTGTTTTTCTTGCAAAAAATAGGAGAAGAGCTGCATATACGATGCAAAGAGCCGCCTATGAACACCAAAACGCCGCCTGAAAAGCATGAATTGTCTCCGTCTTTCTTTCTACTACTGTGTGTGAGATAAATTGGACTGCCTACCAGATAAATCATACCACTTGTCAGATAAAGTGCACCGCCTATGAAATTTCAATAGCCGCTTATCAGCAATTTTTGATCGCTCTTTATACTTTTTGCGCCGCTCGTTATGTTTATTTTACCGCCTGTGATATTTTAAGCGCCGCGTAGTAAAATTTAAAAGCTGCATCTAAAGTTTAAAGTTACGCTTAATAACATTTTGTAGCCACTGTTTAGCTGTAAAATGCCGCATAGCAAATTTTGCTTTAAATCAGTTTTTGGTTAATTCTGTCACTTTTATAATTCTCTGTGTTTTCTTGTTCTGCAGATGAAAAACCACCCAAAGGTGCAGAAACCAGAGAAGCGAATCTCAAGGCCTAGCAAAGAGGTAAGAGCTAAAACCAAAAATGATAAAGAGATTCATAATGCAACTTTATTAGAGAGTTTGTTTGAGGAAGAGCATTTATATGATCATTATATTAAGGTGTTCTTTGCATATAAGAGAAAATTTCCTACTCTTTGAATAATTTGCATCATTACTTTCTTTAAAAGCTTTAATCTATAAATAATTCATTTGAAAGAGATTTTAGGAGGTTTCTGTGTCTTTTAAGGTTTTCAATTTTTCTTCACTTTTATGTGCTTTGTGTTGACTAACTTTGTTGGAGGAGATGAAGTGAGAACGATCGCCACTAGGTGAGTAAAAACAAGCCAAAATACTCAAAAATGCACCTAGCCCTTTGCTAGCTTCAAAATCAGATATTTATCTCATCAAGCTTGCATTTGATTAAATTGTGGCTTTCTTTAAATCTAGCATAAGTAAAAAAATCCCTTATTTCATCCTAATTGAACACGCATTAGGCATATGCTCTCCACTTTTCGAAGTGAATCAAAAGCCAAATGTGCAAAGCCAATTTGGTAGAAGTACAAGGATAGGCAAATTGAACCACACATTTCCATACTAAGAACCTCCTTGTTAAGGGGTTGAAAATGAAAAAAGTTGTTTAAAGTGTCTGGAACAAAAGGAAGACAATAGGGATATGCTCTTCACTCTTTGAGTGAATCAAATTCCCAAACTTGTTGGACCAAGTTCAATTCCCACTTTTATGAACATGCTAGCTAATTAGAGATTTAAAGGGCCTGCCTCCCAAGAATTGCCTTACAAGGACGGTGAGAGGGAACGACCCAAAGTGGGAGATATTTTCTTCTACCGCAATATCATCTAACCCACTATAAATAATGAGCTTTTCCTTAATCGGAAAGTGACTAAAACTTGTGCAAGCCATCCTCACTTCCTCTAGTAGTCCTTTGGGATTGCGCAAAATCATACTTTTGTGCGTGTGGGAAGCCCTCAAAGGGGTAAAGGATCTT
>MU225465.1:4167354-4178770 GCA_018584345.1 Thuja plicata | reverse complement strand
GTTTGTTTAGTTTCAATTCTTTAGAATAATTTTGTTTATCTTTCCATAGAATTGTTGCTTACATTCTTAATTTCATGAAGGTGTATTTTCTTACACACACTATGCATGATCAAAGAACAACATACATGGAAGATTTTTTTTGATGGATCTTACATGGCTCATGGGTCAGTGGCAGGAATTCTCTTTGTCACCCCTCAAGGTGACTAAATTCCTAAATCATTCAAATTAAGATTTACTTGCACCAACAACATTGTAGAGTATGTTCAGCACTCATCTCTGGGTTAAGAATGGAAATTTAATGGAATATCACAGAACTACAAGTATTTTGTGATTCACAACTCATTAAAAGAAATTCCTAGATGAATTCTAGGCAAAGGATGATAAGCTTCTACCCTACAAAGAATTGGTAGACAAAATGAAAGAATAATTTCTATGCTTACAGATCACATAGGCGCCCAAATTAAAAAAAAGGAAACAAATGCAATGGGAACCACCAGATCCCTTCTATAAATTCCCTAGCATGCAACATTGTCTGAATTATTGGTTGAGCATCTCCATGCACCTTCTTACAAGATTTTCAATTCTAAAATGGTGTGTCTTGGTTGGTCCTCAGTCCCCATGATACCATGACATCCACGCTTATCTAAAAAATGGTATCATATCCCCCACCTCAAAAATACCCAATGCCAGAATGTTATTCGTAGAGCATCCTGCTAAACTCTTGTAGCTAATAACCTATATCATCAGGGATATCACAACATCCTCTTTAGATGTTTAGACTCAAACGAGCCTACCCTGGCATTACAAGAGGTACACTCTATAATTTGTGGTGCCCACACGAGTGGCATGGTCTTAGCCAAGAAACTTCTTAGAGAAGGATATTATTGGCCTAAAATGGAACATGATTCTTATGAGTTTATGAAGAAATTCCTATCATGTTAGTAGCATGCCAATCGGATTCATGCCCCAGTGCAAGATCTACATCCCATCACACCCCCATGGCCATTCTCATTTTGGGGATTAAACCACATTGGTAAGATCACCCCTCTCTCCTTGGAGGGACACAAGTAGATCATCACCACTACTGAGTACTTCGCCAAGTGGGTGGAAGAAATTACACTCACCCTCACAATAAGAATCCATATATCCAAATTCATCCTCTACCACATCATCTACCATTTTGGCATCCCCTCCACTATTTTTACAGATCATGGTATACCATTTGAAAGCCAAAACATGAAAGATATTTGTGCCCAATTCCACATCCACCATCACTTTTTGGGTCCACATTTTACACAAGGAAATGACCAAGCTGAGGCAACTAACAAAACCCTCCTAAAAATCATCAAGAAAGTTGTCAATGATTCTGGTCATGATTGACACCTTCAAATCATTCTCATCTTCTGGGAATATCATACTTATTACCATACTCCAATAGACACCAACCCGTACTCACTTATGTATGGTAAAGAGGTCGTCTTACCAATTGAGGTCAAATTGCCATTACTACACGTTTCACTTAAGAACCTAATCACAGATGAAGACTACCATGTGACATGACTCACACAACTAGATATGTTAGATGAGAAGAGAGATAAAAAGCCTATAATCACCTCATTTTTTACTAGAATAGGCTTAAGAGAAGCTCTAACAAGAAAATCTATCCACGACAATTCTAGGTGGGGGATTTAGTCTTCAAAGAGAACCAAAAGATACAAGCAGACAACAAAAAGAAAGACAAATTTTAAGTTACTTGGTTGGGCCCATATGTTCTCACATGTTTTGGCTTAGGAGCATATCAATTATTGACACCCAAAGGGGAAACTCTAAATGATCCCATCAATATCATTCACCTCAAACAATTTTATGCCTGGTCTATGTAGTATACCCAACTTATTTGAAAAAATTCATAAAAATTATAAAATGTCCTGAAAAAATCATTGTCTTGGTGAAAACTTGGTAAACAAGCACCTTGATGATAACAAAAAAAAATAAAAAAAGTATGAAAAGTAAAGAGAAATAAATTGTCCAATCATAAAAACTTGGTAATTAGGAACCTTGGACAAGTATGTGTGGTGAAAAACTAGCAAATAGGCATCACACATAGGTGAGCATCCCATTATCTATCAAACTCTTGTCTCCATCCATTTCATCCACCCATCTGCCACCCCAATAAAGTCTCCATCATAAAACCCATATTCTCTGGGTGTTCCATTATCATATGTAACTGTTACAGAATCAAACTATATCCCAAATTCCTGAGCTTTCCAACAGTTAGTTGTAAATCATATCCAGTCCCAAGCCATGAGCTTTGCACATACCTTTTGTATATAACCACTCATTTTAGTCTTGTCTCACCGCCAATTCAGTCATCTTTTCAGGTCCCCTGTACATATCTTGCGTCCTAGGTCAGTCACTTTGCAGAGAGTGATCGAGATTCTTTGATCCTCAGAGTCTCGTGCTTCATCAAGTTCCTTTGAAGAAACTCTTTATCTTGGGATTTTCCTTGAAACATATTTTTCCATCCAAACACAACTTTGTAGTTTCCCCCATCGATAGGTGCTTGCAGGATGTATCCTTCCCCATGTCCAACCTCAATCTAATCAGTTCTCCATACCATTGATCTCTCTTAGAAACAGGCATTTTTCAGATACTTTTTTCGGTCTTGAATTTTGATTTTGGTTCTTGATTATCATTTCCATCTCTCTAGTTTGTCCTCCTCAAAGTTTCCATGATTATTTATCTCATGGTACGCTACGAATGAATGCACCTAGGATAAGGTCTTGATCTCTTTTTTTGCCTATGAGTCAGTCAGATATGACCCTTTCATAATCAAAATGTGATCCTTTTGTGAATACATTATGTATTGAGGAAATTTTGTTTCTTTGTGGATTCCCCGGCATCATTTCCACCTTGAATTTCTTGGGACTCATGTGTGATGCTAGGGAAATCCTTGCATGCCTATTGTGTTGGTCCCATGCAAGATTGGTGACAAGGCCTTGCGTTCCTAGCAATCTTCGTAGGTCTCTAGTGTTCTTATATTAAACTAAGTGCTCAAACTACATGGTGGTATTTCATCTCAGAATACACCGCACTCAAGCTTCAAGAAAACCCCCTATAACTCGCCATAAAAATCCTCAGCAATCCTAACAATCCAAGAAACCCAAAGCAAAACCCCCCCCAAACCCAATCCAATCCTAAAAATGTAAAACCCCCCCATCCTGATGCAAACTTGAATCACTCACCCTTTCAATCACCTATTTTTCCTAACCCATGGATTATGATTGTGCAAATGTTTAACCCCCCTCCTAGTTCTCTTTGTTCGAGTAATAAAGTGATTCCACTTATTAATTAAATCATCTTGATTAATTATTAAGTCACTTATTATCTCTATTTTACTTAAGGTAAACTTTAGGCACATAATAATTAATTCTTTTATTAATTATTATTATGCAACCTATATTTCCCCCTTTAGGGTTTCCCTTTTAGGGTTTCGATCACCTTCATAAGGTTTGATCACTTTGTATTCTATATTCCCTCTTTGAATGAATATTTTGTCTTTCAGAACTTTTTTGTCTCCAAGCTTTTCTTTTGTAACAGGTTATTTTTCATGCAGATGATCTTGGCTTATGAAATCTTTGAATTCTAACATGGTATCAGAGCCTCACTACTACTGCTCGTTCTTGATTTTTTGAAGTTTTTGCAGCTCCGAGGGTTTCAAGTTTTTTCTCTAAAATTTTGTGGATTTTGGGAGGATTTGTTTTTTGGAGCACTTTGGGAAAAAAATGGCATCTGGGTTGCGTTCGAAATGCCCCAAAACCCCTATTTTCATATAAGGCACATCCTATTTGGACAAAGTTGAAATTTGAGCCTTATTTTTGCATACACAGTCCTTGGCACATTTTACGAGGCAATAATCTACCTCAGTTTTGACACTGCCTTGATTTCCATACTGCCTTGATTTTGATGCCACCTCAAAATCCATGCCCGGTGTTCATGGAGGAGAGAGAAAATGTTTTTTTTTCTATTTTTTGCATGTAAAAAACTAGGGAAAAAATCTGCCTTGGTTTTCACGTCGCCTCAGTTTCCATGTCGGTGATGTTAGGAGTCGCAGGTATGAGATCTGGGTTAAATTTGATGGCCACCAACCCATCATACAACTTGCCTTTTTTTTCATAATGAGAACCTTGTAGTTTTTTACTCATAACTTGAGCAAACAGAGGCATTTTTAGCCAAACAAGATATCGACAGAAAGCTGATTCTAAGAGTATTCTGATTTTTCCAGTTTGGTTATCTCATTTTTCTGTGTTGTAGGTTTTTTTCCAGTCAAAGTTAGGGTTCCATTTTCTACTCTGGTCACTCTATCTTTCTTCTCTGGGCTCCATTTTTTGACTTCTTGCATGGGTCTAAAGTTGATTACGTTCTCCTTCTTCTTGTATGGGTCTCATTACCAGTATCTGCTCCAAGTAAATTTTATTCAATTTTTTTATTTTTAGCATTATGGTGGATATTTTGGATGTTTCAGATCCTGGGATTTTTTTTGTGCATGGGATGACTCCTTGTTAGTTGTTACATATGTTTCTTTAGCTTTCAGTCATTCCTGGATATTGCAGACATCTTTTTTTTGCAAACACACTAAGATAAAGTGTCATCTTGCATGATTGCGATCTTGCACATTTTGAGTCAGTTTGTACTTGTACTATATTATAAAGTTCCATGGGGGGTTTGATGTTTGCCTTGTTTTCCATCTACCTTTTTCAAGTGAGTGTTCCTTCCATGACATTAGCCTCATTATGTGTGTCCAGTGAGTGTTCCTTCCATGACACCATCCTTTATTTGTTCTTGTACATTCTTCATCATGCAGTATTTCTTGGCAGTTTATTTCAGTGTACCTGGCATGCCTCTCCCTGCTCACCATTATGGGGAGGTATCTCATGTTGGTTCTAATGCTTCCTTGGTTCGATGGAGTGATCTATGTGTTTAGTACTTGTTCCTATGTACTAGGCGGATGTAGTGGTTGGGTACCTATGCATTTCAGTGAGATGGATCATTTACCATATGGAAAATCCTTTTTCATTCATGTTTAAGAGACATTCTTCCATCTTTGATTGATAATCTCTTTAGGCTTTGTTTACATTCTTCTCTACCCGATCATGTTCTATTACAGTGGAGGTTCCAACAGTTATTTTTTGACAGTGTTTGCATCCTCATACTTTAGAGGTGTTCTACATGTTCTTTCTTTGTTCCTATTTTCTGGGATATTCTCTAGTTTGGAGGCTTCTTCAGTCCTTCACTAGGATTTATCTCTTTTTGGAGTAGGGTTTATCCCATGTGTTTTTCTCTATTTCTCCTCTTTATAGAGATTTTTGTACTTGGGTACCTGATTAGGCCTTGTTGTCGGGACCTATTTTCCTACTTTTAGTAGTTATTTCTAGGTTTTTAGCTTCTCCCTAAGTTTATCTTAAAGGGGGGTGTTAGAATAAAAAATTGATTCCACTTATTAATTAAATCATATTAATTTAATTATTAAGTCACTTATTAGCTCTATTTCACTTAAGCTAAACTTTAGGCATATAATAATTAATTCTTTTATTAATTATTATTATGCAACCTAGATTTCTCCCCTTTAGGGTTTCGATCACCTTCATAAGGTTTGATCTCTTTGTATTCTGTATCCCCTCTCTGAATGAATATTTTATCTTTCAGAACTTTTTTGTCTCCAATATTTACTTTTGTAATAGGTTATTTTGCATGCAAATGATCTTGGCTTATGAATTCTTTGAATTCTAACATGCTTCTCATAGTGAGGATCTAGTCGGGCCATGATATGATGCATATATGCATCCCACATATGCATTTTTCTCCACATCCCTATCTTATTTCACTTGTTTTGTATTCATTATTAATGAGAATTTTTTTTAGGTTGCATTCATTGTTAGTTTGCATCCATTATTAGTGAGCACTCATTATTAGTTTGTAGTCATTGTTAGTTTGCATTCATTGTTAGTTTTCATTCATTTTTAGTTTGCATTCATTGTTAGTTTGCATTTATTTTTAGTTTTCATTCATGTTTAGTTTGCATTTGTTTGCATTCATTTCATTAAGTGCATTTATTTACCCATTTTAGCTCAATATCATTAAGTCATTTTAGTGAATTGCATCTTTAAGTCACATTTAAAACTTTGCATTTAATTCATTTTAAGTGTTCATTTTAGGTGAGCATTTTATCACTTTGCATTCATTCAATCATTTTAGTCCTCTTGCATTATTTATCATATTAGATTGCATTACATACATATGTCACATATAAATTTACATAATACGATGCATCATCATAAATCAAAAAGCATCATATAGATATACATAAGCGCATAAAAACATAAAGAACACACACACACATAGCATCCATCCTACATCTACACACCTCAGTAGCTACATCCTGCTTCACATAGATATCATAATCACATAAAACATCCATCCCGCATCACCAACATTTCAGTCCATCATAAACCATACATATGCATAATACATCCATAAAAGATAAAACATCGCATATGACACATGAAGCCCACCCAACTCAACATCATATACACAAAAAATAAATATAATGTCCCACAAAAACTTTCATCAAAGAATAAATGTCCAAAGTCTCAGAGTGCAATAATCATATAATACAACATGGGCCATGTGTCCCAAAAACAACTGCATCATATCACATGTCGCATATCACTGCCCATCTGGTCCTCCTGTGGGAGGATAGCTCTCGGGGTTCTACACCTAGGTATATTTTGGATCGATCTACCTTGTTGGTATCTATATTGACCCTACTGTCATCCTAACTCCTATTTGGGTCCCCTCAGTAAATACCAAAACCCTTACACATGCACCCAAACACACTTCCTACAGCTCACTTCTCATATACAACAAGGGCTAAACCCAATGGAAGACTTTATGCCTTACAAAAATTAGATCGACAACAATCCATTATGGACTACAAGCCACTAATCAAGAGCTAAGTGATAGCATCTCTGTTGTGTCAATAAAGTTCCAATGAAGTACATAATACATTAGATCTCTACCTCAATTGTAGATTCCACTCATACCTCTTCGTACAATCTCTCATACACACATGATGTTCTCACCAAAAGGATATTACATCATTAAAATTATATAATTCATCAACTTATTTATTCAAGGTCGGCCAAGGGCCTAAAGTATAATTATTGTAATTTATTGTCACCAAATCTGACAATGCCACCATCATACCTCTCGAACTTCAAATTTTTTATCTTATCTCTAGTCATGTGATGTGAACAACTATTGTCTATCACCTATTCATAGTTTTCTTTAACATGTGTAACCAAGGATCTCTCCTCATTTAAGAAACTAGGATTCTCATCTTTGATAGCAATAAACACAATCTCATATTCACTCTTTTCAAATTCATCATCAGTAATGCCTTAATTAGCAACATAATAACACTTCTTCTAATTTTTAGGTTGGAATTTCCTAGGCTTTTACTTAGGCTCTCTATCCGGACATATTGAAACAAAATAACCAATCTTATTACATGAAAAACATTTTAAAGGTATCTTTCCTTGATACTCACCAACTCCGTTAGGCAATCTTTTGGCAATTAGGGCTTCAAGTTCTTCAAGCTTTCTCTTTTCTTCCTCAATCTCTTGCATCTCCTTTGCATATCTAGATCCATACTTTGATGAACTTTCTCTAGGTTCATATCTTTACTTATTCTGAGAAATAGTAGCTTTAAATGCATACTCAACTTTAGGAAGACTATCACCAAATTCTCTTATCTAAAGGAAGATAACTTACCAACCATTGTGTCTTTTGTTACTGGTGCCACGGTCCTGATCTCTTTAGTAGAAGAAACCTTGTGATTGTATACAGGAGGCAAGGATATAATTATCTTAGAAACAATTTCATCCTCATCTAATCTTCCACCGACACATTTGATTCACAAACAAGCTCATTCACCTTTATTATGTAAGAAGTGATGATTTCATCCTCACTCATTTTCAATGATTCATATTTCTCTTTCAAACTTTTTAGCTTGGTTTGCTTCACACACACATCTCCTTCATGAAAAACCTCAAATTATCTCCATATCTAATGTGCAGTCTATAATTCCATGATATTTGTATATTTTGTATCTGACAAGGCACTAAAAATGCTTCTTTTTCTATTATATTTTACTAAAATTGCTTCTTCTCATATGCAGTAGCAATAGAAATATCTGCATGAGGATTGTAATATTTCTTTCTAATCTCTTAGTAGTCTTCTCCAATGCATCTCAAGTGTGTAATCATCCACCCTTTCCATATGGAATAGTTAGTGTCTTCAAATCTTGAACTATCCTTAATAAAAGCTACCAACCTAGATCTCCTCAAGTGATCAAGCTTCCAAAAGAGGACTTAGCTCTGATACCAATTGCTAGAAACAAGGTAGCACACACAACTAAGGGGGTGGGGAGGGGGGGTGAATCAGTTATTTCCCAAACTTAAAACCTCAATCAAATTTTAAAATTTAAATCTTATATTTGAATGATGAACTTTAAAGAAAGGTCACAACACTTTAATCAACACATAACACCAATATTTTTTATGAGGAAACCCAATTAGGGGAAAAAACCACTGTGGGGATCTAACCCAAAAGATGATTTACTATATTAAAAGTACTATGCCCTCTTAGGAGTATTACAAGGGGAATGTGCATACATTCAAACACATTGCCTAGAGTTCATTTCTCAAATACAACAAGGACTACAACCCAAAGGAATACATCCTTCCTAACAACAAGTAGATGGACAACAATCCATTGTGGACTTCAATCCATTAATCAAGAACTAACTGATAGCATCTTTGTTATGCCAATACAGTTCCAATGAAGTACATATTACATTAGATCTCTTCCATAATTTTAGATTCAACTCATACCTCTTTGCACAATCTCTCATACACACATGATCCTCTCACCAAAAGGATATTGCATCATTACATTTATATAATTCATCAAATTATTTCTTCAGGGTCAACCAAGGACCTAAATTACAATTATTGTAAATTCATGTCAGAAAATCTTCCAACACCACCATCATACCTCTCCAACTTCACAAATTTTCTCTTATCTTCGGTCATGTGATGTGAACAACCATGATATATCACTCATTCATACTTTTCTTTAACAATGATATATCACTCATTTATAGAGAAGGTAATATGACGACGGATGGATTAGCAAACGTGGGTGTGTACTCTGATGTCATGCAATCATGGAGAGGTGAGGCAGATTTTAAAATGGAGATGGCTAGTCTTATCAGGTACGATAGGATGAATAGCAGTGAAGGAGTTATAAATAAACATAATTAATGATGAGGTCATCTTTAATTTTTAAAAGTAATGTGTGCTATCATTCGAAGGAAACAAGATTAATTAAACTAGTGACACTGAATTCTTTCTGGGTGTTAAATTTGAACTGGATTAATCATAACAGTAAAGTCTGCCTGAAACCTGTGTTCAAAATTGAAAAAGACCGGCATTTTCAAGAAACGGCAAGAAATATGGGAGGAGGCTTGAAGAGAGAGGAGCCGATTGATTTTACTAAATGGAAAGAGAAGAGAAATGTTTGGAGAAGATTGAAAAAAGGAGGTGTATCTCAGTATCTGGAGAAGCTCCATGGTTGGGATACGGAGATAACAAAATAGTTTGCAAACGGTTGGAAGATGGGAAAGTGCATTTTATGGGGGAAATATTTTACCCTTTCCATGAGGGTTATCTCAGAAATCACAGGTTTGCCTGGTGAGAGCATGAAATTCTATAGGGACAATAAGAGGGCTGGTACTCAAGCCTACAAGATTTTCCCAAAAATAGAGGATGAAGAAGCCCTTCTCAGTAAAGGAACAAGGGATTATGTCGACATCCAAAAAAATCAAATCTCATTGGGCTGATATTCTTACAGTCATGATCAAGTATTTCACTCTGGATGGCAGATACTCCAAAATCTACAATCTGCATTTCATCCTGGCCAACCACTTCAGGCATGGTAAAAAAATCTCGTTCCCCTTCTATCTCTTGAGTTCTTTGCATAATAGCATGATGGAGCATAGAAATAAATTGAGCAACCCAGTGCTCCATGTGGGGCTCATTTTTCTTATTTTTGAGTATGCCCACAATCTTCCTAAGCCAATCCCTAAGAGGGTTAAAGGTAGTGTGAGGCAGGTGAAATAGGAAAGTGAAAAATAGAGTCTAAAAAAAAGGGTTAAAACTAAGAAGAAGGCTAAGTTGGAGAAGACTGGTGATGAAACCCTAAAGAGCCAGGGAAAAGATAAAGAGGATCAATACAATGGTGACAATGATATTGATAAAGAGAATATGGAAAAAGAGAAAGAGGATCAGCTGAGAAAGGACAATTCTCAGATGGAAGAGGAGGAAATGCCCAATATCGATGAGGGCACGGGTGCTGATGAGAATTATGATGAAAAGGAAATTGAGGGAGATGGAATAGAGGGAGATGAAAAAGAGAAAAAGAAGAATGAGGATGAAGGTGAGGAGGGTAACATGATGCAGCTGACTTTAAAGGTGGAGAAAAGGAATAGTAAAAAAAGGAGAATGGGCCAAGAAGCGGTCGGGTTTGAAAGAGATGACAGAATCCTGAAAAGCAAAGTTGATTATGGGGCTAATATGGAAGACTGGCTTAAAGAGGAGATGAATTTTATGAAGCATCAATTGACTAAGATGCAGGAGGAAATGGAGCCTTTTAAATCCAAGGTCAATGATGAAGGGGACTCCCCTTAATACCACAAGTACACGACAGAAACAAAGAGAGAAACAACAGAAATTTGCAAGAACAGAAAATTGGCTTCTTATTGGCTCCACAAATGTGGAATTACAAACTTTAGAATTACAATATCAAAAGCCACATGGGCATCCCTTACAATAATCCTTAGGACAAAGCCTCAAATAACCACCTAGAACTGCCCTAGAAAACACCACGGGCCTTCCTTAAATAGGCAATTTTCCACCACCCGAGAAGGTTCCAAAAATCTAGCCATTAAGGCCGACTACCCTTAGAATTTAATTATTTTTCACTCTTATTACAAAAGGGTCAGCTTTAAATATTTACAAAACATGAGATTAGGTAGCCCAACTTTCGGAAGCCATAACTTTTGAACCATAGCTCCGATTGGCTATTATAACCACTTTTTGGAAAGGGAAGATCGCGATCTACAGTGCCTAGCTCGCAAAGCTCCAAACAACTGGGGGTTTGACCTCGATCTGGAGCCTCTAAGGTCCTAAAAATTGAGCTCAAAGGTTTTTCACCCTAAAATCTCAACAGTAAATCCTTAATAACTTTGCCAATACAGATGATCTGGCAATGAAATTCAACTGGCATTCTTATA
>MU225465.1:4156032-4166600 GCA_018584345.1 Thuja plicata | reverse complement strand
AGGATTTCTATGTTTGTATGTGCCTTTGATGCCTATATCTTGTAGCTTTTTGTAAAAGGTTTCAGGATCCTTTCAAAACCTATTTTTACCTTAATCAAAAACAATTGTAACCAAGGCTCTTTCCTCATTTAATAAACTAGGATTCTCATCTTTGATAGAAATAAACAACATCTCATATTCACTCTTTTCAAATTCATCATCAGTTACACCTTCATTAGCAGCATAATAACACTTCTTCTGATATTTAGGTTGGAATTTCCTAGGCTTTTACTTAGGCTATCTATCTAGGCATATTGAAACAAAATGACCAATCTTATGACATGAAAAATATTTCAAAGGTAACTTTAGTTGATACTTACCAATTCCCTTAGGCAATCTTTTTGAAATTAGGGCTTCAAGTTCTTCAATATTTCTCTCTTCTTGCTTAATATCTTCCATCTCCTTTTCATATCTAGATCCATACTTTATTGAACTTTCTCCAGGGTCATATCTTTTCTTATCCTTATAAATAGTATCTTTAAGTGCTAATTCAACTTTAGGAAGACTATCACCAAATTCTCTTATCTCAAAGACAGATAACTTACCAACCAATGTGTCTTTTGTTACTGGTGCCATGGTCATGATCTCTTTAGTAGTAGCAACCTTGTGATTGTAAGAAGGAAGAAAGGATCTAAGTATCTTAGAAACAATTTCATCCTCATCCAATCTTCCATTGGGCTACATCTAATTCCATAAACAAGATCATTCACCTTTAGTATGTAAGAAGTAATATTTTCATCCTCACTCATATTAGATGATTCATATTTCCCTTTCAAAATTTGAAGCTTGGCTTGCTTCACAAACACCTCATGTTGGACATATATTGAGGCTAGGTGACTGAGAGGGGGGGTGAATCAAGAACCAATAAAACTTAATCTCATAAATCCTTTATTAGATTATCTAATTTGATTGCATGCATGAAACCAAAAAGTAATAAACATCCACAATACTTGACACAATATTTGGTTACCCAAAAACCTTCCAAATAGAAAGTGAAACTGGGGTGGGGATGGTACCCACAAGATTTATTATTGCAGTATAAATTTACCCTGTTAAAGATTACAATTGACCACTTCTGATGGCCTGCCTTATTAGGAGCAATAAGGATTGTTAGGTCCACCTTATGAAAGGATTTTGTACAATACAATTAAGTATGAAACTTTGTTAGGAGATTTGTAAAGGACTGTTAAGTCCACCTTGTTAGAGAATTTTTTTTATGCACCTATTAGGATGAACTAGTAGATGATCTTCTATGCAACTCTAATTTCATGAATAAGATCCAATGATATAATACTAATCATCTGAATGTGATGGATGAGTCTTTGTTGTTCATTATACTGTTGTAGCCTCTTAATCAATCTGCCACTTCATATTCACATACACACTTATTCACATACATTTGGATAAACAAAATACCTTACATATATATCTTATCCAAATCAAATACTTATGTAAGTCAGCTTCAATTCTATACAATAATATCAAATAATACAAACAAAGTCGGCCCAAAACTGTTATTTGGGTCCACTAATCCACTCGGGTAATATACTGGCACTCGGGCAATATGTTGTCACTCGAGAAACATAGTAAACTCTGGTACTCATGCTACACTATGTACTCGGTTCATATTGATCACTCAGGTAATACTGATTACCACTGTCTTCTCGGTTGACACCACCAGTGCTCGAGTTACACTACAACTGCTCAGGTTGTACTTCAAGTTGATGTTTCGGTCAACTCTGTGATCACTAAGTATTTTGGCACCAATTGACAACATGTCTTGCCATAAGGTTATCAATCCCCCTTTGTCATTAGTGACCAAAAACACTTATCATATCCAAAAATTGCTCAAACTTCTTAGTCAAAACTCCCCCTTACCATCTGCTTGGGTACTTGCTTGGGTTTTGAAAATAGCTCTGCAACTTGAATGCAAATGACTCTGTTTTTGTTTTTTCAAAAAAAAATTTGTGACTACTATATATATATATATATATATATATATATATATATATATATATATTCTTATCTTCTCTTCTGTACATGTATTTTCTTATATATATACAATAACTTTCACCCTTGTTTTTGACATAAATGCAAAAAATATATCTATATGGTAATACCAAAGTAGGATAGGAAATCACTATGTACCTTCAAAATTTGAGACAAAGTATTGTCACAATTATCTTGCAGCACCTTCAGGATGTGCAACTCAATCTGTATCTTTGCTGACAACTCCATCATAAGCTTCGCAACTGAAAATTTGTTGTCATGTATGAGTGTCCTGGCATGAGAAATATGTTTCTGCATTACATCCATGTATGGAAGGAGTTGGCTCTGCATAGATGTAAGGGATTCCATTGTTCTTTCTTCTTCCCTTAGTAATTCTGTCTACATGTCTGTTAGATACTTGATCTTCACAAAATGTGTTGAACTCGAACTAGGATTAAGTGCCAACTGGTTTGCACTTTCCTTCAAATCTGTGTCTATCTTTGTCAGTTTAGTCTTGATTTCCATGGTAAAGTTAGAAGTATCACTTAACTTTACAAATAATGAAGCAACATTATTTACTGTAGTTTCTAGAGAGCTAATGAGATTGTTTAGCTTCACTTGATCTATTTCAATTTTACTTGCAACATTCTCTTGAACTTTATTTTCAAACTTCCTTTTTGCCTTCTACAATAGTTTCTCTTGACCACTTAAATATTTATTGAACGTGTGGACTATATTAACAAGTTGATCCAAAATAGAGTCATTCTCATCAACTTCTATTTCTAGTGCATCTAGGAATATACCTTTTATGTCCTCTAGTGATTTGTTTCTCTTCTTTTCTTCTCAGAGATTTTGTTGTGTAGCTCTTTTCTTCCATAGCTCCCTTAGTATATCTATCTTCTCTAATTTCAAGTTGGAAATATCCCAATTTGGAATCACAATATCTTCCTCAAGATCAATATCATCAGTATTTATTTCCTTCCCTTTTCTTTTTACCTTGGGATTAGGTGAAGGAACAATTTCCTTACCTTTTTCACTATCATCCTTGACTTCAGTATCCATTGGATCATTAACTTTTACTGCACCAACTGTAGCATCAATTCTCACTAAAGAAACATTTACAATGACCTTCTATGACTTGGTTAGGCTTAGCCCAATAGTAGGTAGATCCTGATGCTTGGTTCCTACTAGTCCAGATGTAGATTCTAAATTTGTATCCTTGCTTGGAGATAGGATGTTCTGTATAGGTGATTGGGTCAAGGATGTCATCACTTCTACTGATATCTCAACTGCATTGGATTCTTCAATAGTTTCCACCTCATGTAATTCTTCATCATTATTCTTTACCTTGGGGTATATACTCAGTACCTCTGCCTTATCTTCTTCCTTGATTTCAAAGACTGTCTTCCATATCTTTGTTGTGGCCTGCACAACATCCTCTATTTTCTTGTTCAATATCTGAAAGTAACTGAACCTTGGAGTGTCATTTTTCTCATATTTGGTCATGGCCTCTTTAACCTCTTTATTATTCATAGATGGAAACTCTTTCTTCAAGGTCTGTTCTCTAATATCCTTTCCTATTTGGTCTACATTGCTCCAGGGAATAGATATTTCTTTGAATAGATCTTCAATCATATGACTCTTCAATTCATATGGATCATACTTCCATCTTTTCATTTTATCTACAACTGCTTCCTCAATATTCTTATGTTCATCCTTAGTTCTGGAAGCATATTTCAATGATTTTAGAGTACTCATACCACTACCTCCTTTTAGTTCTTCAATTTTCTTCTCAAAGGTAGGTGGAGGTTTCTTGAATATGAGTGTATCTTCTTATTCATCTTCCTTAGGCAATACAAGTTTCCTTCTAGATCTTCTTATAGTGATTTCAGGAGTAGAGATATTTGTTTTCTACTTGGGGGCTACCTTCTTCCTCTTAGAAGGTTCTTCTTCTAACCCTTCCTCTTCCTTTTCAGGTTCATTATCTTCTATCTTAATTTCATCATCTTTTCTTTCAGTGATAGGAGGAGAGTCTAACATCTTTCCATACTTCTCTAACCTATTCTTTCCTCTTTTCAAGATCTTAATCACAATTTCCAATGAAATTCTGCTCTTGGCTTCTTCATAGGTACCAAAGTATGGTGCTTTTGGATCAACGGGCTCATTTACAAGAGCCTCAATGATATCTTTTTTCTCATCAATGTTAACCTCATATACAAGAGGTTTCACCCATGCAACCCTAGGCTTGACTGCCTGAATGTATACTTTATCAATGTCAACTAGGAAGCAAACATCATCTTTGTAGTATTCTACCAATTGTTTAGGAATTCTATATCTATTATGCATCTTATGTCTAAAATCCTCAAAGTATGCACCCATGATGCTCTTAAAATTGTCTCCTAATTCTTCTATCAAATCATTTATCTAATAAACTATGGGACTGTCCTTATTCCAAACAATTGTGCCTTTGGAAGGGAAAAACTTCTGAATATAAAAGAATATGTAGACCAGAAGTGAACCAAACTTACATGGATTGGTCTTTTATGCCTGAATGTTTTCCATGTTCTTTCTCAATTGGATGAGCTACAACTTGGCAAGGTCAAATGAAAGGTTGTTCTTGACCACTTTGTATGCCAAGTCCATAGCCTCATATGGTATGTTGTTTGGTCAGCTAGAACTATAGATTTTGTGTGCAATTACATGAATCCCAAACTTCAATTCCATGTATGTAACTCCATTTAATCTCATGCCTCTTTCATCCTACTTGGAAAGAGTCTTCTTAGTTAGGTCATCCCGGGGTAGGGTTTTGGTAGCTTTTGACTTGTCAAGCATAGGATACCCTATAACATGGTGTACCATTGTCTTGGTGATCTTCACTGGTTTCTCCAGCCATAGATGCATGTCATGAACATGGCTCAGAACAAACCTAATCCACTTGATTTGAAAGTTTTGTGGCATATACATGATATGAGTCAAACCCTTGACTTTAAGGTGTTTATGTTCTGGCTTCAAATTCCCGGCTTCACAAATTTTCTCATATGCTTTATTCATTTCCAACGTACCTAGCTGTTGAATTGTGAAATGATAGAAGGCTCAGATGTCGTTGATCAATAGTACCTTTGGAGGAATTAGGGAATGAAATCCTATCAGATCTATTTCCTCTACAATCGCTGGATGAGGCTTAAACTTTGGAGGTTCACAGATAGCATTCCTCACCAACATCTCAAAACATTTCTTAACCTTGCTGTTGGATTTAGATTCCATAATGATCGGAGGTTTGATAAACTTTGGAACTTAAATCTTTTGAACACAAATTCACTTTGAATTTCTTAAGGCTCTAAATCACTTTGCAAACTAAAAACTTTGTAAACAATAACTTTTCCCATTCATCTTTTATAACAGATTTTACCGCTGAGTTTTCATTAAATGCTCCATACATGGTAGTTGGCATAGCTTGAAATGAACCTCGATAAAAACTAAATTTTGCATCCTTGAAACCATACAACTTGACTTAACTTGGTTAGGCATGTGTAACTCAGATATAACTGAGATCCTGACTCAGTTAAAACCATAATGTGTCCTAGTGCATAAATATGTTGATTTGGACTTGCTAGCATGTCTAGAACTTATGTAGGATGGCTTGTATGCATAGTTCCAATTGTCTCCTTGCATATTTATTTGGAGATGGTAGATCCACCTAGTTCACTGCTTTGGGTGCCATTCGATCCTTCATTGTTTTGATCTAAATTCTCACGATATTACCTTACCCAATACTTACTCATCTGAGTTCTGATTTCAGAAACTTTTGCTTTTCCTTTCTCAAAACTAGTATCCACTTTTTCTCTGTTCATACAATTCTTTCTTAGATGACCAGGTTGTTTACACACGTAACATCTCTTCATGGGATTCTTTTTTTTTAGGCGAGTCTTTGTACAGTTTGCACCAATATGCCCATATTCACCACAATGACAACATCTTCTCCATGTGTTTTAATCCCAACCAAAAATTGTTTTAGCTAGTTGTTCAGTAGGGTTCCATTTCTTAGTTCTGCACTCGAAAGATTTGTGACCTTGTTTGTTACAATTAAAACATTTTCCTTCAAACTTAGGTTTCTCAGTGGATTCACTTGCCCTATGTCCATGTTTGTTGCATCTATAGCATTTACCATTAAACTTTGACTTTCCATTGCTCCAACACTTATTTTATGTGTGCCCTAACTTTCCACAATGATTACAAGTAGGTTTGTTGTTCTTTTGAGTTCCTTGTTGTGAGGATTCACCTTGTTTAGTATAACATAATCTATTCTATCCATGATGTCTGATTTGAGTTTTTTCTGTCAACTGATCCATGCTTACATGTGAATTCATCATACTCTCATTGGTTTTTTTTTTCAGTATTGAGATCATTCAGTAGTCTTTCATTTTATGTCCTCAGATTGATAACTTCTTGATTTGCATTATTAAGTTGATTTAGCATATCTGCTTGCTGAAGTGACAAATCATGGATTTCATTTTCTTTTCTTCTAATCTTGTACTTAGCAATATTTTATCTTCTTATTTCCCTTTCTCTATATTTTTTTCTTGATTCTTTTGTTTCATGACTTCACATATTCAGACTGAAAGAATTTCTTGTTCTCTTTTCAAATTTCTAACTTCTTCATGTAAATTGAGACTCTTTGCAAGTAGGTCTTGAATTGCTACATCTGCTTATTTGGAACTTCTTTCTTTGCATAAGCCTTCAATTCTTTCTTCTATGTAACTTTTGTCATTCATCTGCACTGCTAAATATTTTCTTCTTTTCAGGGAAAGAGAGAGCTTCTCCATGAGCTTTCTGATTTGATCCATGGCCACTTGTAGATCTATCTTTTCATTTTAAATGACTTTCTCCAGTTTTTATTTATCCATTGTCTCTAATCTTTGCTCAAGTTATTAAACTTCTGTTAAGAGAACCTTTAGTTCTGATACCAATTATTGGAAATATATTAAGGCTAGGTGATTGAGGGTGGGGGGGGGGGTGAATCAGGAACCAATAAAACTTAATCTCATTAATCCTTTATTAGATTATTTAATATAATTGCAACATGAAATAGAAAATTAATAAACATCCACAACACTTGACACAATATTTGGTTACCCAGAAACCTTCCAAATAGAAAGTAAAATTGGGGTGGGGATGGTACCCACAAGATTTATTACTATAGTATCAATTTATCCTGTTAAAGCTTACAATTGATCACTTCTAATGCCTGCCCTATTATGAGAAATAAGGAATGTTAGGTTCACCTTGTAAAAGGATTTTGTACAATACAATTAAGTATGAAACTCTGTTAGGATATTTGTAAAGGACTGTTAAGTCCACCTTGTTAGAGGAATTTTTTGATGCACCTGTTATGATGAACCAGTAGGTGATCTTCTATGCAACTCTGATTTTCTTAATAAGATCCAATGATATAATACTAATCACCTGAATGTGATGGATGCTCAAGTCTCTGTTGCTCCTTATACTGTTGTAGCCTCTTAATTAATCTGCCACTTCATATTCGCATACACACTTATTCACATACATTTGGATAAAAAATACCTTACATATATATCTTATCAAAATCAAATACTTCTATAATTCAGATTCAATGATATGCAATAATATCAAATAATATATATAAAGTCAGCCCAAAACTATTACTCGGGTTCAGTAATCCACTTGGGTGATATACTGGCACTCGGGCAACATAGTAAACTCTGGCACTTGGGCTACACTATGTACTTGGGTCATATTGATCACTTGGGTAATACTGATTACCACTATCTACTCGGTTGACACTGTCACTGCTCGGGTTACACTACAACTACTTGTGTTGCACTTCAAGTTGCTAGCTTGGTCAACTCTGTGATGACTAAGTGTTTTCCCATTAATTGACAACATGTCTTGTCATAAGTTCATCATCTCCTTCATGGAAAACCTCAAATTATGTCCATATCTAATGTGTAGTCTCTAATTCCATGATATTTGTATATCTTGTATCTGACAAGGCTCTCAACAATGCTTCTTTCACAGTGATATTATACTCATTGCTTCTTCTCATCTGCAATAGCAGTAGAAAGATCTGTAGGAGGATTTTAAGATTTATTTTTGGTCTCCTAGTTGTTTTCTCTAATATATCTCAAGTGTGTAATCATCCAACCTTTCCATATGGAATAGTTAGTGCCTTCAAATCTTGGACTATCCTTGTTAAAAGCTACCAACCCGAATCTCCTCAAGTGATCAAGCTTTGAAAAGAGGACTTAGCTCTAATACCAATTGTTAGAAATAAGGTAGCACACACAACTGAGGGGGGGGAGTTGAATCAGTTATATCCAAAAAATTAAAACATCAATAAACTTTTAAACTTTAAATTTCAGATTTGAATGATGAACATTAAAGAAAGATCACAACACATTAATCAACACATAACAACAATATTTTTGACGTGGAAACTTAGTTAAGGGAAAAAACCACGGTGGGGATCCAACGCAAAAGATCATGTACTATATTAAAAGCACTATACCGTCTTAGGAGTATTACAAGGGGAATGCACATGCATTCAGACACACTACCTAGAGCCCACTGCTCAAATACAACAAGGACTACAACCCAAAGGAAGACTTTCTGCCTTCCAACAAGTAGATGTACAAGAATCCATTGTGGACTACAATCCACTAATCAAGAACTAACTGATAGCATCTCTATGTCAATAAAGTTCCAGTGAAGTACATAATACATCAGATCTCTATCTCAATTGCAGATTCAACTCACACCTCTACGCACAATCTCTCATACACACATGATCCTCTCACCAAAAGGATATTACATCATTACATTTATGAAATTCATAAACTTATTTCTTTAGGGTCATCCAAGGATCTAAATTACAATTATTATAATTTATTATCACCGAATCTAACAATGCCACCATCATATGTCTTCAACTTCACAGATTTTCTCTTATCTCCAGTTATGTGATGTGAACAACCATTTTCTATCACCCATTCATCTTTTTATTTAACTTGTGTAACCAAGGCTCTTTCTTAATTTAAGAAACTATGATTCTCATCTTTGATTGCAATAAACACAATCTCATATTCACTCATTTAAAATTCATCATCAGTTACACCTCATTAGCAACATAATTAAACTTCTTCTGATATTTAGGTTGAAATTTCCTAGGCTTGTACTTAGGCTCTCTATCCGGACATATTGAAACAAAATGACCAATATTATTACATGAAAAAAATTTCAAAGGTAACTTTCGTTAATGCGTACCAACTCCCTTGGGAATTTTGTTGGCAATTAGGGCTTCAAGTTATTCAATCTTTCTCTCTTCTTCCTCAATCTCTTCCATCTCCTTTTCATATCTAGCTCCATACTTTGATGAAATTTCTCTAGGTTCATATATTTTCTTATTATGAGAAATAGTAGCTTAAATACATATTCAACTTTATGAAGACTATCACCAAATTATCTTATTTAAAAGGAAGATAACTTACCAACCATTGTGTCTTTTTTACTAGTGCCACTATCTTGATCTCTTCAGTAGAAACAACCTTTTGATTGTAAGTAGGAGACAAGGATCTAAGTATCTTATAAATAATTTCATCCTCATCCAATCTTCCATTGACACATCTGATTCCACAAAAAAGCTCATCCATCTTTAGTATGTAAGAAGTAATGTTTTCATCCTTTCTCATCTTCAATGATTCATATTTCCCTTTCAAACTTTGTAGCTTGGCTTGCCTCACACACACATCTCCTTCATGAAAACCCTCAAATTATGTCCATATCTGATGTGTAGTCTCTAATTCCATGATATTCATATATTATGTATCTGACAAGGGGTTCAAACATTCCTCTTTAGCTATGATATTGTACTCAAATTTCTTCTTCTCATCTACAGTAGCAGTAGAAAGATCTGTAGGAGGATTGTAAGATTTATTTTTGATCTCCTAGTAGTCTTCTCCAATGCATCTAAAGTGTGTAATCATTCATCCTTTCCATATAGAATAGTTAGTGCCTGCAAATCTCAGACTATCTTTCTTAAAAGATACCAACCCGGATCTCCTTAAGCAATCAAGCTTCCAAAAGAGGACTTAGCTCTGATAGCAATTGTTAGAAACAAGATAACACACAACTAAGAGGGGAGTGTTAGCTCTTTTTCTTGCAGAATTGATTATAATGACAATAAATGCCAGACTCTCTTTTACCCAAGTTAGATTCTCACAAGGAAAAGGGCTAATTAACAAGGATAGAAAATACTTCTACACTTTGGGTTCCACACACCCAGGCGGGTACACCTTTAACAGAGTATCAGCTTAAAGCAATTTTAATCAGTGGATTAAGGACTGGAGGTCCTTCTTCTTTTTATGCCATTTGGGCTTACGAAGGCTAACCTATTGATTCACTCTTCAAGGAATCACAAATATGAATTGTACTAAATACAATTAACTAGACATGTATTTGGAATAATATGAGTATAATGATTGATTGAATTTGAATTTGATGATAAC
>MU225465.1:4138327-4153526 GCA_018584345.1 Thuja plicata | reverse complement strand
GCATTTCTCATCTTGAGCAATTGCTCAGCAATAGTCTGGTCATCATATTGCATAGGGGATTGGGAAGGAGAATACAATTCACCTCCTTGTTCTTTTGTCTCCACCCTTTGCCTCTTCGGAGAGGGTATTTCTTGAACATCAATATCCATTGGCCTCTTTCTCTTATGTTGGATGGGCTTATCAACTCTGGGAGAAATAGTTGTATATCCTCTTCTTTTGTATACTACATAGTTCCCAGGTGGAACTATTCTGCTTTGTGGGAATCTATTCAAAATAGAAATAGCCTTTTCTAGATCACTATCAACTGCTCTCTACCTCTTCTCATTTAGGGTTTTCATTATTCCCTTAAAAAGATTCATTAGTGAATCAATTTTATAAGACCATGGGAAAATATCCTTTAGAGGATCATAGGTCTTGTCAAAATTCTGGATAAAGTCCAAGGATTTCTTATATGCCATCCATTTTTCCTTCCTGACTTCTTGAACATCTAGGTCAAAAATGTTCCTGATAATATCCTTTGGATAGTAGAATTGATTCTTTAGCATTATACAATTGGTCCTCTTCCTAAACATGCCCATGATAAAATCTTCATTATCTGCACACCTAGATATGGAAGTGGATAAATGATAGGGCTCAAACTATTTTCTAAACTGTGTCCACCCCCCTTTTGTTATGATAAAGTGATGGGCTCTAGTGAGGGTAGGAAAGATATTTCGCTTCATCTTTCCGGTCAAGGCTTCCTCCTGCAGCGCACCTAATTTTCTTATAATTTCTGCTATCCCAATCTTGAGTGGGACTCTGTAAGGTAACACATAAGGAGTACCTCTGAAACCATAAACTCTAATCACTATGGCAAAAGGGTACAAGATTAAATCTCCCTAGTTGTGAGCAATTTTCAACTCAGGGGCATACTCCATAGGCCTTAAAAGAATCATTATTTCATTGTGAATTCTAGCATCTTGGTTGCTTAGCAATGACTTATGTTTGGTTGCAAAAACTTTGTCAAAATACACATAGCTAGCATTCTTCCTATCCCAGGACAAATCTGCACTCCACATCTGCACAGGA
The DNA here is from genome assembly GCA_018584345.1 of Thuja plicata. NCBI lineage: Eukaryota > Viridiplantae > Streptophyta > Pinopsida > Cupressales > Cupressaceae > Thuja > Thuja plicata. The sequence continues at coordinate 4,152,458 of MU225465.1, read as the reverse complement.
AACTCTTTACCATTTTAGAATTTTTCCAATTCCATTTCTTCTTCAAAGAAGTTAGCACTGTTGAATAGGAACACATGCCTCATGAGGGAATACGAACCCATTGGTTTCTGTATATTGCCATCTTGGATCCCTGACAAACCATCATGCATTTCTTGAGCAATATATGATGCATAATCAAAAACCACTAACAAGTGAGGATGCAGAATCTGAACAACCATCAACATTATATGGATAGGCATTGCTCCTTCTTAATTTATCCCTAAAACATTGCATAAGGCACTGTACATTTTTCTAGCTGTGCCATTGAAAAGATCCAATTTAAAGGGTTCTGGGGTTCTAGGCCCTATCACTACCAAGTCTCCTATTTTATTGGCATACTCCTCACTACTGCACCCCTATAATAGTCTCTTTGGTTATTGTATATTTCTTTGACATACTCAAGATCAATATCATCCATATTCTAGGAAGTGTCAGTCAGCTTGAAAATCCTTCTGATTTCATCTACTGATACAGTCAATATTATATCTCCCCGGGTGTCCCTAACAACCCTAGTCACCTTATCATAAGTGTTCGCGATCAAGATGAATAGATCAGTATCAATGAACACACCGGGAGCTATTAGTTTTCTCACATCTAATTCCCAAATATTGCAGTCTGGAGTAGAGGCATTCCTTTGACTATAGGTCGTCCTAAACAGGGTAAGGCCATCAAAAATAGTAATAGCATCTTTTTCCCACCTACCCAAATCATATAACCCTTCCCCAATTTTGAAGCGGGGATGTTGTGGCACTGCCTTCTTAGCTTGTGTGGCATCCCTATAAGACAATGGTAACTACTGCAACAAATCCTCCCTAACGTTCCATTTTTGGTAATCGACCTATCCTAAAATTTCAACTCTAGGGGCCATTCTATGGGTTTTCTATCAATACTATAACCAGATTCTGAAACAAGATTTTTAAAACCTTCTCTGAACTACAAATTCTGCCCCAATTTTCAATGCAACTAAATAATAAGCTTACCCATTCTGCACAGAAGTCGCGTGGAGCTGGTTTTCTTTGCAATTTCATCTTTGCTCAGATTGTTTTGGTGAATTATTGAGGCTGCAGTTAGCTTAATCAATTTTACAGCCTCAGTCAAATCAGTATTGAATTCGTCTAGAGAGATCACACATTCTGCAATTAATCCATAAGCTTCAATTTCATGGCTTAATGACTCTCTGCAACTTGTTCTATCAATTTTGAATTTGAGCCGTCGATTCTGGACATCACTCTTCACATCTGACGGCTATCTTATTTTCTAGAAATCACTGTCGATTGAGGACATGTGTCACCTCCACTTATTCACTTATTTGTTAGATGTCAAGCATCTTGGAGATAAGTGAATAAGCGAGCTGTTAGATATGAAACAACTTAACTGAACTTTAAACCTTCACCAGCTTTGAGTGTCTGTGCCCACCAACTTCCAGATGTCATCACCGCTTATTCGCTTATACATTAGATGTCTAGCATCTTGGATATAAGTGAATAAGTGAGCCATCAGATCTTTCCAAACTTGTGTACTATTTAATAGAATGCCTTTACGATATTCTCAGCCCCACCAAGGACATGCGTCACCTCCGCTTATTTGCTTATATGTTAGATGTCGAGCATCTTGGATATAAGTGAATACGTGTACCGTCTGATCTTTTCTGAGTTGCTTGATACGTAAGAGAATGATGTAAAAGGGACCTACATGGTGAGACTTAGGAATTATTAATGCGTTTAGGATGATACAATATTTTGACAAAAGCAACCCATTCAACACAAACACATGACTTAAAATGACTTAAGCGACCGGACCGAAAAAGTAACACGAAAATAGAACCGGCCAAGGCATTTAGGGTTTTCTTAGTCATTTTTAACCATTTTCAATTAGGCTGAGGGTTTGGGGAACTTTTGTAGAGAGATGAAAATAATTTGAAACTCAATCCTGAAACCCTTGACACCAATAATGACAGGAGACCCTAAGAAAATTACAAGACATGAATTGGACAAGAAATAGAACCAACAGTGGCTCTCTCTGAGGATGCTTAAACATTAGGTTATAACAAGAACCACAGATCTCTAAGGAAGCAGACCACAAACCAGGCTAACCTAAAACAAACACACAACTGAAGGGAAACACACCTATACATATATTACAGACCACCGTGCATGGAAAATGAAAGTTAAAGAAATGTTTCAACAATTGTCCATGCACTGGCAATTCCTGTTGTTCATCATCCAGATTCTTGAGGAAGTAAGAATCTTTACCAAAGATCCTAGATATAACATAAGGCCCAATCCAAAATGATTCAAATTTCTTGTGCTTGCCTTTCTCCTTAGCTCTAATATTCCACTGTAACACAAAATCACCAGGTAAAAACTTTCTCACATCTGCTCTTCTATCAAAAAGGTATTTCATTTTTTGTTGCAACTTGATATTTTCTCTCTGGCTTTCTCTCCTTATTTCATCCAATTCTACCAACTGAACCATCCTTTCTTCCATGGGTTCAGATATTTCCATTCCTTCATCTTGGATAAACTTATAAATTAGGACCAAATTATTGACAGGCATTCTTGACTGAATACCATAAACCAATTCAAAAGGAGATTTTCCAGTGGCTTTCTTGATAGTAATCCTATCAGCCCATAGGGAAAGTTTCAATTTCACATGCCAAGCTCTCTTGTTTCCCTCCAAGGTCTTTTTCAAAATTTGTATAATGCTTTTATTGTTGGATTTTGCTTGACCATTAGTTTGAGGGTGGTATGGGGATGAATAGGACATAACAATTCCCATATCAGATCAAAAGTCAGTGAATTCTTCAGACCTAAATCACATGGCATTGTCCATAATTAGTTTAAGGGGAACACCAAATCTAGTAATTATATTATCCATCAAAAAATCAATCACCACAGTACTTGTTGCCTTTTTGGTTGGGATTGCTTCTACCCACTTTGTGAAATAATAAGTTGCTAGAAAAATCCAGCCATGGCCTCCACTTGATTTTTCATTAAATTCTCCTATAAAATCCATTCCCCACATAGCAAAGGGAGCCTCTGCCACTACTGAGTTTAATAAAAATGCCCCTAAATATTTCATCTTGCTTGAAAATCTCTGGCATGGCTCACATTTTCTGACAAAAGTGTGAGCATCTTGGAAAACACAAGGCCAATAATATCCAGCCCTCAAAATTTTGTGGGCTATTGTTCTAGCAGAATAATGCCCTCCGCTTATCCAGAGTGCATTTCTTTCAGTATCTTTTCTGACTAACTTTTGTCAAGGCACAACAATAAGATCCCATCTCTATTTTTCCAGAATAAATCACCCTGCAAAAAAACATATTTTTGTGATTGTAATTTCAAACTCCTCCTTTGGTTATCATTCAAGTTGTCTAGATATTTAGCATTTTTGAGGAAATAAACAATATTGGAATACTAGGGTTGCATTTCAATACTTGTCAAACAGTTATCTTTTGCACCAACATTGTTTATTTGGGCCAAATCCAAATTTTCTTCTGTCATCAATTTAGCCAACCCTAATTCCCTCACTAACTTAGTGATATGGATTTCTATATCAAACTCTTGAACTTTGTTTATCCATTTACATCTTTTTCCTGTTACTTCATTTTGAATAAAGATGTCTTTGAGTGTAGCATGAGGGACATAGGATTTTACTTTTGCACACACCAAATAAGGTCTAAAATCTTTGACTGCCTTAACTAGAGCATAAGCTTGTTTTTCCATCATCTGATAGTTTAATTCAGCTGATTGCAATGACTTACTAAAAAATGCAATGGTGTGCTCAAATCCTTCACTATCCTTTTGCAATAAGACTGTTGTAATAGTATGGAATGAGGAAAAAGTAAACAAAGAAAAGGGTTCAGTGTAATCAGGGGATACAAGGATTTGTGCTTCTTGAATAGCCTATTTTATTCTTTCAAAGGGTAACTGAGCCTCTTGGCCCCATTCAAACTTCACATTTTTCTTTAGCAATTTGACAATAGGCTTAACCAATTCTGCAAAATTGACAATAAATCTCCTAACAAAGTTGATCTGCCCTAGAAATGATTGTGTACCTTTCAAGTTCTTGGGAGCAAGTACCTTTTGGATGGCCTCAACCCTTTCAGGATCTATCCTCACCCCTTCTTTTGACACTATATGCCCCAAAAGCTTCCCTTCAGTAACAACAAAGTGACACTTTTTTGGGTTCAAAGACACCCCATATTCTAGTGCTTTTATCATGACCTTTTCCAAATGATTGCAATGATCCTCAGCTCTTTTTGAGAAAACTATTAGATCATCTTGGTAAACCACCATTAGAACATCTATGAGGTCTTTAAAGGCTACATCCATAGCTCTTTAAAAAGTGGCTCCAACATTTTTTAAACCAAATGGCTTACAAGCATATACATAGGTTCCCCAAGGGGTGGTGAATGTTGTTTTGAATTGCTTAGATTCTTTAACTAAAACTTGATTGTACCCTGAGAATCCATCCATCATAGATAACAAGTCACATCCAGTAACTTTATGCAACATAGTCTCCATATTTGGTAATCTATAATTATATTTCAATGAGGCCACATTTAAGTTTCTGAAATCAACACACAATCTTATTTCCCCATTTTTATTTCTAACAAGGACTAAGTTAGAAACCCAAGATGAATGTCTAATAGGCTTGATTATACCTACATCCCTTAACTTCATCAGTTTTGTCTACATCTTGGTAGCTAGTAAGGGATTGAGTGGTCTTTTCTTTTGTCTAAATGGTTTAGTGCCTTCTTTTAAAGGGATATCATGTTGGAATAAATCTTCTATGTAGGCTTTCAAATCATCATAGGACCAGGCAAAAACATGTTTGTACTGTTTCAACAATTTTATTAAATTCTATCTCACATTACTGTCCGATTTCTTGCCAATGTAGACTAATTGGGGAGATGTTTCAGATCCCAAATTAATCTCCTCTAAGTCTTCCATTCTAGCATTGGACTTCTGAGTCATATAGTTGTCATTTATGCTGAACATGCCTTCCAATTCAAATAACCCCTTGGGAATGTGATTAGCATTCAATTGGATGACTTCTTGATAAAAAATATATTCCTTATTGTCCACAATTGACACTAGAGATTCACAATCAATCTTTTGACCATCATACTGGCCCATACATTGGATATACTTGAGGATATCATCATCATCCTCAAAAACTTGCCAATTATGAATATTGTCAGGAACTGCTGGCCTACTTTTCGTTTCAACTACAGACATGCCAGTAAGAGTAGCATCATTATCTTTTAGGGCAACACTTGCCAAGAAATCTGCCATTATATTATTTGATCTTTCAACCCATAAAATATTGAAAGAATCAAAGAATTCTATCCTATCCCAAACAACATACTTATACAACTTTAATCTGTCATCTTTAGTAGCATAATGTCCCCTAATCTGAGATATAATTAACTGGGAATCTCCATGGACTTTTAAACATTTAATACCATGCTTGATGGCAATATCCATTCTAGAGATTAAAGCTTCATATTCGGCAGTATTGTTTGTGCATTGTGTTATGCCCTGCATCCCCGTCCCTACATTTTGTGTGCAAAATGTTGGGTCCACCTTTTTTTTTATTTTTTTTTTATTTTTTCTTTCTTCCCCTTTTTGTTTTCCTTCTCTGAGGTTTTTCTTCCCTGGTGTTGTGTCTTGTCTGTTTGCTTTCCGCCTCCGGGACTCCGGTCCCGGAGGTTGCTTTTTGTTGGAAACCGGACTCCAGACTCTGGGATTATTCGTCATGATGTTCTTAAGAATATTATCACATGGAATCCCCGGGCCCGGAGTCTGGAGGTTTTTGCTTGTCTAGAGATCGCCGGAAGGAGGAGGATTACCTTTTTACCGTGGGTATAAATAGAAATTATCTGTCACTTTCACATTTACCATGATTAAAACCTTTGAGCACTTAGAGAGAATTAGAGAGCAATTTTAGAACGATTAACAGAGCATTTGCAGAGATTTTATAGTAATCAGCGCTTAACATTCTCAGTCGTTCTCAGGCAATTACAAGTGCTTCGTGGTGGTGACTCTGACAGTTCGGCAACTCGAGCTCGCATGGTAAATCCTCCCTTTCCTCCACCTTCTACGTTCTTAGGTAGGTGTTTCTACTTTTCTGTTTCTCTATTTTTGCTTTCGCTCTCTGGTTTTCTTTGGTTCTGTCTGGCTTTTGTTTGCCCCATTTTGTCTTGTTTCTCCGTTTCGTCTACTTTTATGTTTTCTGGTTTTGCTGCCCGTTGGTGGGTTGGCTCTGCCAGAGGGTTGTCCACCCTCTGTGTAGAGGTGGTCTCTCTGTAAAGTTTGTAAATAGCTGTATATATGTTTCTTCCTTGTCTGGTTTTTCTACGGGCGTCATCCCGCATTGTATATTCATGTATATATGTATATAAGTTGTAATATAGTCTTTGTATATTCTCCTTATTTCTATGTATATACCATTTAGCTCTGTGTATATCCTTCCAGGTGGCTAAATGAGCTGGTTGAGTCACCTCTGTGTCTGGTTTTCCACCTCCGAGCTCGCTTCGAGGCAAAAAACCACCTGTTTGAAGCTCAGCTCTCGGCTGGTTTCAAACAGGTGATTTTCTCTCTCCTCCATGAAGTCTGTTAGAGCCTCATTTATATCCCATGTGTGCAATCAATTCTGGCCAAGTGGCCTTCCCTTTTCATGTGTTTGGACAGTTGGCTCCGCCGTCATCGCCATAACTTCCATTTAATACCTTCGCACGTGGCGCCCACGTGGGCGTGATGACTTGGCTTTTTTTTTTTACATATTCTCGCTAATGGTCATTTCCCTGGGCTTCGGGTCTCCTACCACCATCCATCCTGTGTCTTTACCTAGTGTGATAAAATTTCCCAGACTCAGATGTCTAAAAGAATCTTAAGTTTACGATGTGTTTTGCTGTTCGGTTATCTTTGCATGAAACTAACTTTTCAGGAAAAGCAAACATCGCGGTGGTAAGATCTCTGAACCCCGGAGTAACTATTTCATTGTGATAAAAATATTCTGATGGTCTCTTTGCCTTGCAGGTTCCCAGAATTCATATATCAATCATGTCTTAAGCATCAGGATCCTCTCCGCTCAGAAGTCTAGAACTTCCCTCAACAGCCACCAGGGCAGCAACAAAGTCCAAGATGGAGAGGGCTCTGGAGAAATTGTCGCTCACCATGAAGTTCATGCAGAACAACGTCATCACGGGCTCAAAGATTGAGTCCAAGGTTAAACTTATAACCAACACCAGCGTCGGAACGTGGGCAGAGATGCAGGCCTTAGTAAAAGTGATACACATCCAGTGACAAGCTGGAGATCAATTAGCGATCAACGTCGGAGGTTCCGGGGTCCTCTGGGAAGCTTGCTTCCCGTGCTCCGTGCAGTCTCCGGAGCTTATCCTGATGCTAGCGGCCAACTACAACTCCTCTGTTTGGGCTGTTATGCTTGCGGCCACAGAACCCACAGGATACCCCACTCCTCTGGTATCCCTCAACCCAGACACATTACGGGCGGGATTAGGAATCCCACAATTTGACAGAGCCACGGTGGTCACCAAGAATGATGCCTTGAAATAGTTTACACAACTGGAGGATGCTGCCCGAGTATACATGAATACCCATTGGCTCAAGGCCCCGAAGAGGGACCCAAAGAGAATGAAGATAGAAATCCCCCGCTCTGAATTCAAGGAGAGCATCCAGATGGGGATAATAGCATTAGCCCGGGTATTTGGGAAGCCCTCCGCCCAGGAGTTTTCCAAATGGATGTACTATTTCCTCCTCGGCATCTCCACCAAGGGAGAATTCTTCGAATAGGCCACAATAATCTCTAATCACGTAGACTCCCAGTTCCTTTAGCTGGGCAGGAAGAAGAAGTTCTATGTGTCTTCTTATGTCTTCTGGGCCCTAGCACAATAGAGGCCCCACTCCAACGACCTACTTACAGATGGCATACTCAGGATTGGCCCAAGATAAAAGGCACCGTGGGACCATTTCCCATAGATTCAATGGGATGCCAGCTTCCCCAGTTTCTGCCGGGTAAACGATGCGTTCGTTTACTATCATCTGCTTACACCCACCCGGGATACCGGATACCGCTTGTCCACTGAGGCGATGAAATTAGTCAGTAGTTATGGACACTACTATATCCAGTTCCAGCAGCATACATACATTAGGGTCGTCATCTTCTCTGGGAAACCGTACTTGTTGCCCAGGCATTGCGGGGACAAGATCATGCTGTTGGAATACTGCCGGAAAATGATGGAGTTGCACACCTTCTTTGCCCTCAAGAAGGTCCCCAACGTCCTGTTCCCAATCACCTGTGGGAACTACACCTGCAGTCTGGCCGCCGCAAAGGAGGCAGACAATGAGCTAAAAAGTTATAACTTGCAGGAATTCTATCTGGTGCGGAAGAACTTTGATCCGCATGGGAAAATAGCAACGACACTGCCCCGGGCTTCTGAGCCCCATCATATCCATATGGAGGACTTCTAGGTAGATTTCCAAGATGATGTGGAGGTGCGAAGCCAGCACTATGTCAGGATGATGACCGAAATGATGCAACTGTCGAAACTCTGGAGGTTCCCAGATAATTTCTCGGACACCGCCCCCACCATCGACCCCCAGTACAAGGCCAAGAAGATCGATAAGATGGCTCTACCAGCAATGGATTGGGCCACCCAGGAGGGGCCCATGATTGAGGACTTCACTCAGGAGGTGGTCGAGCAAAGTCACGCATATTTCAAGATGGTGTGCCCCGGGAGTATTCATCAAGCTCCCCGACCGGTGCCAAAATTAACACCACAGCCGGGGCCCAAATTGACCCCGGGGGCCGAGACTTCTTCACAGGGGGTAGTTAAGGTAAAAGGGATAGACATGACCCCTCCTGCGCAAGAAGTCCCTATACAGGAGCAGATCAAGCAATCTGTGGCAGCCTCCCAGCAGATGAGGGAGCAGTTAATAATGAGGCTAGCCACTCCCCCGCTCATGGCTGGACCAATTCGTCCCCCTTCCTCCCCATTGCTGGCAGCCCTAATGATAAAGGCAACGGGAGTGGATCCCATGGAAGCAGCGGCAATAGTCGATGTGGGGCCACCTTTGATTACTTGGAGGAAGAGGAAGCACATCAAACAAGCCAAAGTAGGGTCGGTACCAGTGCCGGAGACATCCCTCCCCCGAGAAATAGAGATCCTTTCTTCCAGTTCCGTGGAACCGGAGAAAGAAGCAGAGCCTGCATAGGTTCCAGCCAGTCCCCCTCTGCAAGAAGAATTTGATGATGTATTTGCAACCGATGAGTACGATAATTTGCAAGGGGACAATATGCAAGTAGGGACAGAAGTCCCAGAGAAAGGACAAGAGGCTGTAGATCCAGAAGACTTGGAATAGGAACCTGCACAAGAACAAGAGCAAGAGGCAGAAGAAAAAGAGCCAGAACCGGAGATTATCTCTGGGGCTCAAGCAATGCAAGGTCTGGGAGTGGACCAACTAAATCCAAGTGAACAAATGGCATCCGCTGGGGGAACCGAACCTTTGGGGATAACCGTAACCCCAACCACCACGTTCCAAGGGAAACTCCCAGGAGAAACCTTCGGGCAGGTGATCACAGCGGCCCAAACTCTAAATCTTAGCCCAATACCTCCCCTACTGCCAACGGAGGAAGAAGCCCTGGCGGAAGAAGAACAAGCAGAAGAACAACAAGAAGCAGAACAAGAAGAAGAAGAGAAGCTTGGAGAGGAAATCCCTAAGGAATCCTACCAGAGTCTAGATAAAGGAATAGGTATAGAGGACAAGGCTGAGGAGATGGAGGTTGAAAAAGAAAATATTGTTGCAGAAGAAGTTGAGGCAGGGAGAGGAATGGATGAGGTCCACGTCGCTAAAGAGCAACAATGACTGGATACTGGGAAAGAATCAGGAGAACAAACTCTGGCAGGAAGGCCACCTCTCCCACCTCAGTGGCTGGTAGAAAGCAGGAAAAGAAAGGCTCAGTCCGCTCCAGTGATTCCTCTCTCCCTGGCTGAGATGATGGCCCAAGTTCAGGCCCCACCAAAAGCAAAGAAGGCCCGGACAATTCATACTCTTTGAACTAGACCAGGCGGAGAAATGGTCGCCGTTGTGGCAACACCTCCCCCAGATGCCGATGAAGCAACCATGGACCCCGCAGATTACAATGTTGTAGAGGTATCCCTAGGCAAGCGGGGAAAGCAAGGTGAGGTAGACCTACTAAAGGAGGAAGCAAGGGCAGTAGAGGCCCAATACGAGAAAGAGGCCCAGAGGCTCAAGGCTAAGAAGGAAAAGAATACAAACCTTATGGGGTTGCTTACTGAGCTGGCCAGACCCATCAATGTCGCTCCTCCGGAGACCTCCACATCAGAAGAATTACCGCAGAGTGACATAGACTCCCTACGAGTAATGAAAAAGAAGGCCCAGGCAGTGGATGAATGGATCGCCCTACAGATAGGAAACACCCAGCATTTCCTGGCATCCACTCTCCCAGATTTATACACAGCCCGACAGGTTATTCATCAAGCAGAAGCGCTTATTGAGTAATGGGAGAGTGACACCAAAAATTACCAAGCATGGAAGGTGGAGCTCGAAGAGCTCCTCACCTTGGGAGAAGATATAATTTCCAAATCCAGAATTCTAGGTGAGGAATCATTTGATTTTGTAAGAACTCAGCACTCCAGACCTGACCTCACATTGGAGGTAACTAAGCAACTGGTAGAGTCCTTGCAGGAAAAGGTAAATGTTGTAAAGTATTCTTCTAATTTATACAAGTCTTTTGTAATAAAGGCTTCCGGGGCTGATCCCCTTAGCATAGATACATATACCCCCAAAGATTTAGTTTTGGGGAGTTTTGATGAAATAACAAAATCCTGGTATCAATCCCCGGAGGGGATAGATGGGGCCCAGATGGCGAAACTAACCAGCATGATACTTAAGGGTCATGACATCGTAAGGAGGGCAGATGAGTTTAAAGAAAATGTTCCAGACCTAGGGGAACAAGTTGAAGTGGCCAGGCACAGAAGGGCCAGCCTAAAAGAGATAGATGAGGATGGCATTTCTCGCCTCCTCCAGGCCTTCAACGATAATAAGAAACCTTGAGCTTTCTCCGGGGGCCGAGGAGAACTCAAGTATTGAGTATTCTTTATTCTTTTTGGGATGAAGGTTCCCAGATCCCGGAGTCCCGAATCCAAAAATTTTGTATTCTTTAAAGTGATCCGTGTCCCGGTCCCCGAGGCTGACCGGTCACTTTTAGAAGCGGTTAATAAAGGCTGTCAGAAGGTAGTTGGCCACATCAAGGGGCATCGGCTTGGCAGTTGGCCTTCTAACAGGGTGGTCTTCTCAAGGAGCCGCTCAAAGGTACATCTGGCACATTGGAGATAGGGCGCCGCATTTCCCATTTATGAGGCATGTAGCCTCGGTCCCCAGGGGACCTACTTCCTCCTTTCTCCTTTCTGGCTCTTTTCTCGAGACTGATTCTTCCGATGTATATTCTTATCTTGTTCTTCTAACATGACAGACCTATTCCATCTCCAGGTCTTTTGTAGGGTGGCGCAGGTAGTACCGGCCCCCAGATATTGTATTTTATTAAGGCATGATGTAAATAGGGTTAGGGTTAGAAAAGAGTTGTATAAATAGGCAAATCGACCCATTTTCAAGGGTCGACGAAATTGATGATTTTGTTGTCCATAGCAATAGCAAAGGAATTTCTCATTTTAGTTGCAGAGCTCAATGCTCCATTATTCTGTTCTCAACAGTTAGATGCTCCCCTGGAGCCACCATTGTATTACGCACCAGTTCTTGCTGGAAGGAACATTAATAAAGAAGGAAGAATTATTGGCAATGATGTTGTTGGCATTCCTGCTTTGTAGTTAATGGTATTTCATGTTTTGATGTTCTTTATGTCTTCTACTCTGGTATGTTAAAGTAGATTAACGAACTCTTTATTCTCGCTACTGATAAAATGCTGGCTGATGGTTATGTATTTCTTTGGTATTTAGTGTAGTCTATCAGAGTATAATCGATGTTCTGGACATTTCAGCATGACTATAGTTAGATGAAACGTTTCTAACCCTGCAGGATCTTTTTCACTTTATTTACTAAGTGTAGAATACTTGGGGAAACCTTATTTGATTGAATCTTCAGAGAGAATGAGTTGAAGAAACCAGCTATCCCCCTCAAAAATAGTCACCTCTCCCAACCGAGCCCCGCATCGTCGTGACCCGACACCCAGGTGCTTGAAGACCCAGAGGATTTATTTCCCCCGGACAACCTTTGCAAGCGGAGTTGGCCGGTTTCCCTGGAACCCGGTGACAACTTATGACTGTTGGCGGACTCGGTCAGCAAAGCCCCGTCAACACATTGAAAATTTAACATAAATAAATATTTGAAAGTGATACCTAATGGGGATATCAACAAGATTCCTGCTCCAGATCCTTCTTTTGAACATCCTCCATCAAAGTACATTTGCCAGAGTCTAGTTTGTTGCAACAGCAATTCATCCACAATTGGGTCAGTATTTTTCAACTGTGGCTTAAGTTTTTCAACCATAAAATTTTCCATATCAACATTCACACAACAATTTAATTGATCAGGTAAGACCACCTCAACCATAATAGATGACCGGCGTTCTCTGTACAATTTGACCTCATCCCCATTCATAGGGATAATTGCATAAGATAAATCCAACTACATCTTTCCTCCTACTGTTGCTGCCCATTGCCTTGACAGAAGCATACCATAATATGGTTTAGTATCCACTACCACTATGTCCATCCTATATGTTGCTTCAGGGAGGGCAGAAATTTTCACTTCAATATCCTTCAATGTCCCTATCATAGGAACTTCCCTGTTATCCATGGCATAGCAACTTCTAGCAGGTGTAGTAACCCGAAGGCCTAATTCTTTCATCACATGATAGGACATTACATTTGCCGCTGCTCCAGAATCAATCATGCAATTTTTCACCAAAAAATTATTTACCATTAGGGTGACATAGAATGGATCAACAGACAATGGTTCTTGGGTTATTATATTTCCAATACAAATGTCAGAAAATTCCTTTCTCTTTCCTTTTTCTTTCACTAAAGGAGAATCTTCTTTAGCACTATTTATTGTCAAAGGTATTTCCTCATGATTAGGGATAGATACATCATCTATTCCCATTAATAATTCTAGAGCAACTTCCTTATATTCTTTTATTTTCAACATTTCCATAAGTGGGACTGAGACTTTCATTTGGGTCAAAGCATGTTTCATATCAAAATGAGGCAGTTCAAGAGGTATATCATTGACTTTCTTCATTTTCTTGAGTTTCTCATTCGGCACCACTTCCTCCTTTGACATCCCTTCCCTGATATGATCCTGAGAAGATCTTGCATGCTTGCAACATTCACCTTGGCTGTCATTCTTAGGATGGAAACCCTTACTTGAGGTGAGTCTTTCTTAACATAAGCAGGGGTAGACTTGCCTTGAGCTAGTTGTACTATCCTATTTCTTAAGTTGTAGGCATTTCTAGCTTGATTAATTGCCGCAGCAGTTAAAGACCTCTTCTCTTCATCAATAGGAGTTCTAAAGTGAGGCTGTGAACTATCATCACCCACAGTGTTTATAGTTTCTTGTGAAACATATTCATCCTGATCATTTTGATATGTTGAATGTTGTAACTGATTTGTAAAACATTGATTATCCTCTGAATATGAACCATCAGAGGATGAGGCAATATTAGGGAGCCATGGATAAGGTTTCTTTACTTTGAACATGTTGATAGCAGGGCCTTCCTGATCTCCTTCTTCTGTTTGGTCAAACAGAGCCTAAGCTACTACACATTGATAGGGAGAGTGTGGCATGTTACAAGCATCACACCAGGGAGTATTCTCAACATAGTTGGCATTGCTTCTTTTTAGGGGATCTGGAGTTTCTTTTGCTTTTGGGTTGTCTTTTCCCTCAGGGATAGGTTTGTCATTATTCCAATTGGTCTTGTATGGATAATCTCTCAGATTGGGTTGTCTATCAAATCTTTGGTTATTATACTTATTATCTCGGTACCCTCCTCTATCATTCTTATCCATCTTGGCAGCAAGGTCTTT
>MU225465.1:4101484-4121591 GCA_018584345.1 Thuja plicata | reverse complement strand
GCATGATTTTAAGTTCTGCTTAGAGATACCGTACATGATTTGTTCAACAATTCTTCTACCCAGTTTAGATTCTTTATCGGTGAATAAGGTACAATCATAGGCTTACCTGTGCTAATTGCCTATCTGCATTAGGCATTGAGATGTGATCTCCTTTATCTTGATAGAGAGAGAAAGGATGTGCGAACTGAAAATTGGAGGAACCAACCATATATGGAGTCTCTGAAGATTGCATGAGCTCACTATGCACATCATTGATACTCTGCAGAAGCTTCTTCATGTACTCAACAGCATCTCCTAAAATTGAGACCCTGTCCACCTGCATAAACAAAAGTGCCAAGCATAAAAGTTTTAGTTCCAGTTGCCACGAAGTCATTGTATTGACTACAATGACAAGTCAAATAGTTATATCTAAACCTTCGAGTATATCTATATAGTTGGCATGAGTTGGCATGAGTTTTCCACAGTTCAAATAGATTAGATAAGATTGTTGTTAGATTAAACTATGTTAGTTTTTAAGATTGTTGTTAGATTAAACTATGTTAGTTTTTCAATTGACGTGTTTGATTGCATTGAATCATCTATTTCTGAATTCAACTATGTTAATTTTTCAATAAAGACTTTAGATTCAACTATCTTAATTTCTAGAAATAAAGACTTTGTATCATATTCAGTCATCCATTATCAAAACGAGAAGAGTGGTGATAGATCATTGAATGTGATCTAAGACATCAGAAAGAGGAGTGTGATGAGGAATCACTGAAAATAATATGAAATGCTAATTGAAAAAACTAACACGGTTGAACTAAAAAACCTTTCCAGATTATCAAACCCTACTGTTAGTGTGCAAGGTCCATCTGCTAACATAAAACCCTTCTATTCCACATTTTGAGAAATTTTGATTTCTACTGTGTATCTGATACTTTTTCTATATATTATCAAATTTAATCATAATCTTTATCCCAACAAATAAATTCCATGAACATTCTTGTTAAGAGAGAAACTATTGCAGAATTAGCAAAGGATCTGTTTCTCTACTCAGGCTCCCAGAGGTGGATCTATGGGGGTTCAGATTAGCCAACCAAGGGAATCTCCTAGAAGACACAGAAGTCTATCTATCATTAATAACTTAACCATTATTTGAAACGGAAATAGCCTTCAGCCAAACTCACCAGGACCAGTTATCCCATCTATTATGAGAATATGTGATACTGTTCAAAACAGTGAAAACTCTATAAGTGAAACTTGTGTGTAAACTTAAGAAAGGCTGCAAGATCTTTTTTGGTACCACAAACTTCGTATGTTTTCTTGCAATAGGTCAGAAATATTTTAGGATATTGGAATCAAATTGGTCATGAGAAATTTTTACTTTTACATTTGAATCCGAAACCAGATCAGTCCCGGTTACCATTATTATATTTTATTTTGAAGGGGGCTGACAAAGAGGAATAACAAGGAGAGAGGCACTCTTCCCCAAACTGATACTTCAGTATGGAACACTTGACAACCTGCCAAGAGTAGGACAGGGAGAAAATATTTTGTCAAACAGTACTTTCTTCAATTATGGATCTGCCAGCTGGAGCATGGGCAAAGTCAAATACAGAAAGCATGCATCGTGGAAATCTGATAGCATTATTAAGAATTCACTTTGGGAAAATGCCCATCCAACAAAGAAATACTCCCAAATGAGGCTAACTATTTTAGGTTGGTGTTCTTGCTTTTCAGAGATTTCAATCTACTGAATTATATTTTTGCAATGAACCAAATTAAAAAGAGAAAACCATAGAAATGGGTGTTATATTTTGATGTACATATTTTTTTTGTGTTTTTTGTATGTGTTTGTGTTTATGTGTATGAGGGTTTAGATGTTTTTTTTTTTTGTATGTGTGTATGTTTTTTTTTTTTGTGTGTGTGTGTTTTTTATATTATGTGGATGTGTGTGTGTGCGTTTAATCTTTGTGTGTATTTATTTATATGTTCACGCGTTTGTGTGGGTTTTTATTTTTGGATATGTGTGTGTGTGTGGTGTGTGTTCATATTTTTTGTTGTATATTTATATTTGTGTGTGGTTGTGTGTATTTATTTGTGTGTGTGTGTGGGTTTATATTCTTGGTGTACATATATATTTTGTGTATTTTTTTGTATGTGTTTGTGTTTGTGCATAGTAGACGCTCAAAATTGGTTAACACCTGCGGTGGCATTTTTGCATTATGATTGAAACATCGTTTTGCACTCTAACTATTCTTCTATGTTGCGCACATGGTCTTTATCATGTATCGACATTGTGTCTTTCATCATTAATTAAACATCAAAATTTGTTTAATTAATTATTAACATTTCTCCTTATTTGCATCATAACCCTAATTGATTTGACCTATTTGATCATATTCAAAACCAATATCAAAATCATTAAAATTGATTTAAGGTTATTTGAATCATTTCAAAACCCTATCAAACCTATCAAAATCATTCCAAAACCTTTTCAAAATCACTAAAACATTTCAAATCATTTTGAATATCATAAAACCATTTCAAAATTGTATCAAAATCATCAAAATTGGTTTTATTCCTTGTCAAAATCATCCAATTCGGTCAAAATAAATTAATTCACCTTCTTAGGGGTAAATAACCCTTAATTCACTCTGTTATCAGGAACAGGGATACCACCATGCAAATCACTATAATTACCTTCACCTCCAACACCAAGTTTACCAAGCCCAATTGGCATCCTATCATTCAAGTCCTCTGCACACTTCTTTCCATTGAATTCCCCCAATTCACACTTGATCCCATCCATTTCGAGCCCTTTGGATAAAGAGAATTTATCACCATTGATGCAGGGAGGAGAGTTCATAGCTTCAAGCCTTGATGCAGAACATGTCACATCATTCATATTAGTCCTCATGGATCTTATTTGGGTTGGTGGGTAGTCTAGAAAAGATCCCAAAAGATCATCTAGACTCTCCTCAATGCCAGAAAATGCTGGACAACAGTAGGATTGATTCTCAACAAGGGAGCCGCCATAATTGTAATTCAACTCAGACTGGTGTTCTTGAAGTATGGTGGCATTAAACAAAGAGAAATTCTCATCCACGGAATCAATCCAAGCCATCTAAATATACAAACCTGGAGATCACTTTTCTGTGTGATATTTGAAATTATGGCTGCTCTTCACAAGCTTGTGCTCACATCATGATAACTTCCTCAAATTCGGCTATCTACAGAAAAAACCAATGTAAACATATAAAAGATCGCGTCCTGAGCTCTCTCCTGGATCACTCCAGTCTTTTATAGTATCACTCCTCGTTTTGAATACATATTTTAATCTTGGATAAACTTCAGTTAGTCCCACATCGAGGGAAAATTTGGTTGATTTTATACCCGTCATAATAAATGTAGAGGAATGCCTGAAAAATGAGCATAAGATGTCACGTCAAGTCGACATTTAAGGAGAAATATCGAAGAACATTAAACAACCCCAATGGGAATGTATCAGTTTTCTTTGAAATTGTAATGTTCTTTTTATTTAGTCGTATAAGCAATATTGTCAAATTTGTCAAATTCTTTTTTAGGATCGTATTCTATGAATAGTTAAATTTCTTTTGGGTTGTATTTTATGAATGGTTAAAATTTGGTGTATTGTGAAAAAAAGTTATGTTTACAAGATTTAAATTCAGTATCATTTAAATTCAATCTTTAAATTAATTTATTTATTTTATTATTAATGAATAGAGGTCTTTTTAATTAATGTTATTTTACTTTTAAATTGAAAAAAGTTATGTTTATAAGATTTAAATTCAACATCATTTAGATGATTACAATATAGACTTTATCTTTAAATTAAATGTTATTTTACTTTTAAATTAAACGTCCTTCATAGTTAATGAAACTTCTAAGACAAGTTCAGTTTTTAGATATAAGATGGATCATAATGAATGAGATAAGAATCTTCATTGGTGGAATGCGATAAGACTATTAATTGGATGGTATTTAAAAAACAACCACAAAATAACAAATAATGAGGTAAAGATGGAAGTTTTGTATGAAAGTTTGAAATTATGTATGTAAAAATTGTATGCAAAATAGATGTGCAACTACTCTAAATGAGATATTAATCAATCTAACTAACAAATCAATCTAAATGCAAACACAATGAAGATTACAAGTTTAAATGAAGCAAAACAATAAAGTTACCTTCACCTACCCAATGCAGCTTGTCTCCATTGCCCTTATAGCTTTGGTTTCTTGAATGTAGGTTGAGCCCTCAGATTTCCAAATGAAGCTCTTTTGTCCAAGATGCTACCAAAGTGTGGAGATTATATGAATGAATGCAAAATGGTCTAAAACCTTGATTATGCAAATGGATGATGGAATGCTTGTGAGAATGCTTGATTGCTTGAAATGGATGTTTGGATGCTTGTGAAAATGGTTGATTGCTTGAATGCTTGGATGCTTGGATGCTTGAATACTTGAATGCTTGATCACTTGAATGCTTGAATGCTTGAATGCTCACTAGTACTAGATCACAAAGGGGGAATGAAGCTCCTTTTATAGGATTTTGGAGGACCTAAGCCTAGGTGGCACAATCCTAGGGTGGAGAATGAAAGGTGGAAGATCCTAGGGTTGCTATTGACTTGGTTGAAGGGGTTGAGAGAAAACGGGATATAGTTGGAATGTGAGAGAAAGAATAGGGAGGATGTTCCTCCTACATTGACATAAGGGAGAAGAAGATGGAAGGGAAAGACACATGTCAAGTGTCTCATAAAGACCATGGAGAGGAAAAGGGAAGGAATTTTTCCTCACGAGGACTCTTGGTACAAGTGTCCCATGAGTCATCTTGGACTCTTAGAGGTGGCTTGAGAAGCTCCTTAAGAATAGGAATTACTTCTTGACTTGGTGTAGGAGAAGACATACGGTCATGAGACCAAGTCTTATAAGGCCACATAGCCCTTAATAATAGGACATGTGTGGGTGAGGATAATGATTAATTATTAATTAATAATAATTAATTATTTTAGCCAAGGTGACTAGGTTTATGAGGTGGACTAAGGGACTTAGTCATATTTAGTGATTGTGTATTTAATTAAATCACTTATAATATAACTAATTATGAAGACCTAGGATAAGAAGAATAGACTATAGTGGATTTATTTAATAAATATAATAATTTATTAAATAAATAGAAGAAATAAACATTAATTAAATAATAAATATTTAATCAATTCATCAAGTCAACATTAATTAAATAATAAATATTTAATTAATTGATTAATTAACGAAGCCATTTTTTAGTGTATACATTTTGCCCCTCTTTGAAATAGTGTGTTTGTCACATTGTTTCAAAGAAAAATCAAGCTTTCTGCCGCAGACTATGTTTGCTGAGAATGATCTTTGCATGCCCCCTCGAGAGATTGATTAAAAAAATTTTATTTTTATTTTTATTATTTTTTTGTTTTTCATTTCCAAAGGGTTAAATCAATCTCACGAAAAGAATCAGAAGAAATTTGGAGTGAAAAATGAGGTGAGAAGGAATGATAGTGATAGGTAGGGTTCACAGGTAAGCAAAATGGGTCCACAGGCCATATAAAGGGTCAAAAGGGTCCACAATAAGCTCATTGTGTACACTTTTCATTTGGAGATTGGAGGCTTGGAGAGAGAAGAGCAGAGTGGAGAAGATATCGTTCCCACTTGCTGATCACCGTTTCGAGCGAGTCAGACACTTCCAGAGACTGCCAGATTCTGGAGAGTCAGTGAGTGGTCTATCCTGATCTATTAATTTAATTCAATCATGCTTTCTAGATAGATTTGTAGTATGATGTTAGGTTAGATTGAATCGTAGGTAGGTTAGAAAATTTTTTGTTTTTGCCCCAGAAAATGAATGCGCAGTTGCGGCGCATCAATGTGCAGCTTTAATTGATAAATGCGAAAAGCTGTACATTCATTTAGGGGTTCTGCGCATTCGTTTAGGGGTTATGCGCATTCATCGGAGAGACCCTTTGATCCCACGTATTTGTGCGAAAAATCAGCGCATATGCTAAATCTGTGCATTAGTTAGGGTTATCTGCACAAATACTCCACTACGCTGCGCATGCATGAAAAGCTACGCAAACATAGAAAAATGTTGCGCATTCATAGCAAGTTAGGGTCTAACCATATAAAAAATTCAAATTAGGTCAAACTGCCATAGCGATAGGTTGATAAGATCTAGTTCTTGTTGGATAGTGATTATTGTGATGTCAAGATAGGCAACATTGTAGCATGGTCGCTAGTAAACCGTCTTGTTTGATAGATATTTGATAGAATTATCATCTAATACATGTGATAAACATGTGTTGGAGTGATATACAGATAGGATAGATAGATAGATCCATTTGATCGATAGCTGATAGTTTGATTTGATTTGATATTGATAGGAGGACATTACCGATGTACTGATGTCACGAGAGAGATATCCTGTGACTCAGAGTTTGAGGCCAGCGTTGTTAGAGACTGATAGGGTCCTGATTGGAGTGACCGGATTATATCATGTTATTTATATGCCCAAGATTCGGGCGAATCTAGGTATGCTGACGGCCCTAGCAGAGAGATGGCACTCGGAGACGAGTACCTTTCATCTACCTACCGGTGAGATGACCATGATGTTGGAGGATGTATATCGCATCCTTCGACTACCTATCACTGGCGAGTTAGTTCATTATGATCGGCATGGTGGGTTGGCTTAGTGCAGAGAGATTTTCAGTGATGATGATATAGATGATGTAGAGATCAGTTGGGAGGACATGGTGGCGCTATATGAGCCACTACCTGTCGTATTAGTTGGCGCATTTGGAGGATATGTGTGCCTAGATCGGAGATCACACGGATTCACAGTCGGATGGGACAGGACACTACAGAGGATGATGGATGAGGGGACCCATTTTGCTTGGGGAGTGTGCCTTTTAGCACATTTATATCATGATCTGCATCAGGTGGTGTACCATGGCAGTGCATCATTATTCGTGGGTGTTACACTTCTCCATGTGTGGGCATGGGAGCATATGGCCATCACATGGCCTACAACACTCAGATTTAGAGGGGTTGGACAACCCTATATATTTCTTTATGCATCCGTTCAGTCTCAGCGTAAGCTGGGATAGTTAGATTTCTAGAGATACACATTTGACACCACAGATTCAGTGATCTGGAGACCCTACCTAGGGTGTGAGGTGTGGGATGACGAGCGTCAGCTCAGATACCATTTTGAGACACGATGGCTGATAGGGAGGACTCCCTATATTATAGAGAGACAGATGGTTAGTAGAGTACTCTGGCAATTTGGCCGTATACAGGGGATGCCGCATGGGACCACAGAGTTTGCACAGACCTTCCAGGAGAGATGAGACTGGGGGCTGATGATACCATTTGAGACAGCAAGGCAAGAGTTTCTAGACATGCCATTTCAGGCATGGTCGATGAGAAAGGGGGTTGTAGACCAAGGGATGACAGCCGAGTTCGAGAGATACATGAGGGATCACCCTTTCCCTAGACTGACAGTTCCAACTGAGAGGCCTCCATAGAGAGATCCAGGAGATAGAGGCCAAGGATGAGGATGAGGCCGTGGTGGAGGCAGAGGGGATGATGATGATGGAGGAGATGATGGTGGTGATGCTCCGCAGAGAGGGAGAGGTAGAGGGGGTCCGAGGATGAGAGGTGGAGGTATACATCCACAGGTTTTGATGCCTCCCCTTGATAGGCAGAGATGGCCCTGGCCTGCTGTACAGAGGGATCCCCTTATACAGGCATAGATATGTATACAGGAGGCAGCACAGGCACCAGATCAGCCTATGCATGACATTGGTGGTGACATACAGATGCTTGACGCATAGGATGTACAGGTACAAGCCGATGATGTACAGGCATAGGTACAGGCTAAGGATATTGGGGGTGATGATCCCTACTTACACAAAGCAGTAGGAGAGGAGGAGGATATTGACGTAGATGTAGTGCTAGTTAGACTAGCAATGCTATAGTTGCAAGCTGATCGTGTCCCCGGACTAGAGAGATGAGTGGAGATGTTGGAGGAGGAGGGGTTACAAAGGCTAGACAGGAGAGGGATACCGCCATAGAGCGGATCGGGGAGGCAGAGACCTTGTTGGATGAGTTGGAGTCCATAGAGACATTAGGGCCACATGTAGACAGTTTGCGGCTTATGATGAGAGCTGGCAGAGAGATCACCTACTAGAGAGAGGCCTGCAGACCGGCGGTTCCCTAGTATCAGTGGATCGGTAGCTTTAGAGAGAGCTCATATGGGGTTAGGACAGTAGCTCCTCAGAGACAGGGGTTAGTTAGTGCTGGTACTTCATCACGTCCACCCAGACCACCACCAGGTTTAGGAGATCCATCAGGATCAGGGTCATTGATTGCAGCACACAGACAGCGATAAACAGAGTCTGGAGGAAGTGGGTCTTAGCTCTTTTGATATACACTTTGTACTTTATTTGATGGCTCCATTGTATCATATTTTTTGTACCATTATTGTAGACTTGATGGACACTTTTGGACACATGGTTATTTTATGATATATCATTGGACATTTTGTATATATTGTTTTTATGGACTCTTGATTATGGGCTTTCTATATGATATGATTCTATGATGCTTACTTTCTATGATGCACTATTTATGATGATTTATATATATGTGGATACTAACACATGCAGGATATGATGAATGATTTTTGATTATGCATTGTACTATATGACTTAGTAATGATCATGTTTTATTTCTATGTGGATGCAAAATTATCATGATTATGTTCGTAATGATTAATGTCAAATGGATGCATTGTGACTAATATAAATGAATAATGATAATGAACTTAATGGAAGACACAATGATAATAAATGGATAATATGTAATAATTATATAAAAATGGTAATAATAATAATGGTAATAACCTAAATGTAATGAAATGACATATATGATAAATGTAATGAATTTAAGACATACATGCAAAGATAAATGGTTATATACAAATGAACAACTTTTAAAACTAAAGATGTACTATGAACTATGATAAATGCTATTATGTTTTGTTTATCCAAAATGTCCTTAATTTGAAACAACCATGTGCCTGACACAAGAAGAAAGGACAAAAGGGAACAAGGTGACCTAAATATGATATCCTACAAAATCTTATAACAGGAGCACTTCAATGATCTATTTTAAAATGCAATGCAAAATGATATGGAAAAATGAGTATCTCCACAACTTCAGTAACCATCTTAAAACTTCATAAATTTTGGAATTTGATTTTCATCATTGAGCTCGTTATGTTGCAAGAAAATACAAGCATCATGGTATAATTAAACCAAGATGACCTAAGCACTTCTTGCATGGAGTTTAATATAGAAAACTTGACAAGCATCTAGGTATAATTGAACCGAGATGACCTAAGTTTTGTTTGCATAATAGACAAGGAATATCTCCCTCCGTCATCGGGGAACAAATAGTTGGAGTCGAGGTATGTGTGGTGCGTCATCGTCAATAGCATTCGTGTACCAACATGATTTATAATGTTGTTCATGCTTATGGAACAGATGAAGGCTCTTATGCACAAACACCCCAATTATTTGTTCCTTCGACTTCATTGGAAAATACCCCACAAACAACAATCAAAGAAAATATTATGTTCCATTCCGACTATCCTAATCAATGACATATTTGGAGTTGTTAAGCTCATGTCAAAGATATCCCGGAATGGCATAGGAAACATAATAACAAATGAAATTCTGATATGAAAGCATAATCTTATTACAAATCATCCTAACATGCTTGTCATGAATATACATTTGTTTGCCAAAAGATAGCGTTGAGTTTGTTTGATTAGTTTGGTTGATAATGATGTTGTTGCGAATGTATAGATAAACAGTCATAGTTTGAAAGATATGTCACAAGTTATGGATCATGATTAGAATAGCATCATATAAGAACCGTTGATTGTGTTTTCTTTTCTGGTTAAAGATACTTCGTTCTGTCCTCGTAGAGTCACGACTGTCATAGATCCACTTCCCAAGAACTAGGTCAAGGACATGCCCCTAGCTAGGTGATGGAATGACTTATTATGGGTGAAGAAAGACACACTGGACTAGGGTGAAGACCAAGACAACAGACCAAGCTATGATGGGGTTTTATTGGCCGGGATTGGGTAGGAATCATGGATTGGCCATTTTATTATGATATGCACAAGGCAAAAAGTGACTATGAGAGCCACGTTATTATGGTTATATACAAATGGGACAAGGCATTAGAAGAATCCTAATAGAAGGAGGAGCTAGCTTGTCACAAATGGTTCCTGTTTCCAGGTTTTCACCACATGCTTTTATTGCAATTTTCTCTTGATTTTTTTTTTTTTTGATTTTTTGATTTTTTTTTTATCCCTTGCACTGGGATCTCATGCATAAAATTTTTTTAGGTACATGATGTTAAGAGGCTCATCCAAGGGATCTCCCTCAGATGTTGACAACTAATAGGCTCTAGAACCATAGGCTGCTGTAATCACAAGAGGACCCAACCAATTGGGCTCAAACTTGCCCTTCTTCTCACGATGCTGCTGATTTTTGGGATTCTCTCAAAGGACTAGATCACCCACCTGAAAGTTTTTGGGTTTCACTTTACTGTTATATTGACGAGACATCCTTTGTTGATAGACTTTCAAGTGATCAAAAGCTTGTTGACAGCACTCATCTAGCAATTCCAATTCAGTTAGCCGTGTAACTCTATACTCTTCATCTGGAATCAAATATTTCAGGGACACTTGAAGAGAAGGTAACTCGACCTCAAGGGGCAGGACAGCTTCAGATCTGTAAACAAGGGAATATGGCGTGGCACCAGTTAGAGTATAGATGGATGTATGATAGGCCCATAGGGCAGGGTTCAACTGGACATGGCAGTTACGACCAACGTCATTGACAGTCTTTTGAAGGATTTTCACAATAGTTTTATTAGACGCCTCAGCTTGGCCATTACCCTGAGGATAATAGATAGTGGAATAATGGCGGGTGATATGGAATTTGGCGCATAAGTAATCAATATCTTGATTTTGAAACTATTTCCCATGATCTGTAATGAGGTGCATAGGGATGCCATATCGACAAATGATATAGTTAAGGATAAACATAGCAACTTGTTTGCCTGTGGTAGTGATCAAGGGAACAACTTCAATCCATTTGGTAAAATACTCAATGGTGGTTATAATGTACTTATGGTCATTGGAAGATGGAGGGTGAATTGCGCCCACGAGGTCGAGTCCCCACTGACTGAATGTCAATGTAGTTGTAACAGGATGTAGTTGTTGTGTCGGCGCATGAATAAGATTCCCATGAATTTGACACTTCTTGCATTTCTGAGCAAAGTGAAAAGAATCTATTTCCATGGTAGGCCAATAGTAACCCATACACATGAGCTTCTTAGCCAAGGAAGGACCATTCGAATGTGTTCCACATATACCCTTGTGTACGTCTTGTAAGGCAGTTTGAGCTTTAGCATGTTCAAGACATCATAAGAGAGTACCGTCAAGACCTCGCCGATACAGGGTGTCAGATATTAGGAGATAGTGAGAGGTTTGGCAGAGGAAGGTTCGCTTTTGATTTCTAGATAGGTCAGGGGGAAGGATATTTTCTTTCAGATAGGAATATATTTTTCCATAGGTAGGGGAATCTTGTCCGATAATATGACATATGATACGTGTATCAGGATCATCGTATGCAGGATAAATCAAGGATTCCACCAAGAACTCAAAACGAGCTTTTGTATCCTCTGCATTAAATAAAGAAGCAATTGTTGCCATAGCGTCTGCAGCCTTATTTTCCTGCCTTGGAATCTACTCAAAGGTGATGATTGAAAAATATTTCTTAAAGTCATCTACCATGTCCTTATATGGTAACAACTTGTCATCCTTAGTCTGATATTCATCATTTACCTGATTGATTATGAGTTGGGAGTCTCCGTAGACATTCAATTCAGTCATGTTCCATTGTAGAGCCATTTTCAACCCGATCATCAGTGCTTCATACTCGGCCACATTATTTGTACAAGGAAAAATAAATTTGTAGGACTTTGGTATAGTACATCCTTGTGGTGTAACAAATAAGATTCCAGCACCTGAACCATGCTGAGTATAGGATCCATCAAAATATATCCTCCAAGTTTGTGTAGATAATGTTATGATGTGTGCATCTGGAAACTCTATTTTTATAGGATAATCATCCGTTAATGGTACCTCAGCCAATTGATCAGAAATTACTTGCCCTTTAATAGCCTTCCTTTCCACATATTCGATATCAAATTCACTAAGCAGCATGACCCACTTAGCCAACCTTCTTGTTAATGCAGTCTTACTCAAAAGATACTTCAAAGGATCAATCTTTGCAACAATCTTGATAGTATGAGACAACATGTAATGCCGCCACTTTTGTGAAGCAAAGACCATTGCTAGACATGCATGCTCAATTTGTGAATAATTGAGTTCATATCCAACAAGGGTGCGACTGATATAATGTATAGCCTTCTCTTTTCCTTCTTGATCTTGTTGGGCCAACAGGGCACCGAGTGAAACTTCTATGGCTGAAATATAAAGCAAGAGTGGCTTCCTTGGAATTGGTGACATAAGAGTGGGAGGAGTGGCCAAGTATTGCTTGATTTTAGTAAAAGCTGCTTCACACTTATCATCCCATTTGAATAAGATGTTTTTATGTAACAGATGTTGAAAAGGATGACTTCTGTCCGCTAATTGTGAGACAAATCTTTTGATTAACTGAAGGCACCCTTGTAGAGATCTCAATTGACTGATATTCATTGGTGAAGCTATTTCCATGATTTCCTTGACCTTTTTTGGATCCACCTCTATTCCCTTAGCTGAAACAATATATCCTAACAGTTTGCCTGATGTAACCCCAAATGCACACTTCTTGGGATTTAATCTTATTTGATATTTTTCCATTCAGGTGAATATCCTATCCAACACTCTTAGATGAACTTCTCTGTTCTTGGATTTGGCCAAGATATCATCAACATAATCTTCCATCATAGTATGCATCATATCATGAAAGATTGTGGTCATAGCTCTTTGATAGGTAGCACCAGCATTTTTAAGCCCAAAAGGCATCACATTCCAGCAGTATGTACCCCAAGGACATGTAAAAGTAGTCTTTTCCTGATCTTCTAGTGCAATCTTAATCTAGTTGTAACCGGAAAACCCATCCATTAAAGATAACATCTCATGCCCGGCTGTTAAATCAACTATAATATCAATATTCGGTAGAGGAAAATCATCTTTGGGACAAGCTTTGTTAAGATCCCAAAAATCTATGCAAATCTAGATGGACTTATCTGGCTTGGATACTGGTACAATATTGGAGATCCAATTAGCATAATCAATAGCCCGAATGAAACCCACATCCAACAATTTCTTCAATTCTACTTTGACCATGAGTGCAATATGAGGATGCATCTTTCTGAGTTTCTACTTTACAGGCTTGATCCCAGGTGTAATGGACAAATGATGCATAATAAGATGAGGATCTAACCCAAGCATATCAGCATAAGACCAAGCAAAATTGATTTGTCTCTTTTTGAAAAATTGTGAAAAGGCATCTTTTTCTGTCTTTGTCAAGGATGCAGCTATCTTCAAAATGCGTGGTGACTCCTCTGTGCCAATGTTAAGAGGTAATGTTGGTTCAATAAGTATAGCAGACTGTTCTCGATACATATAGTTGGGGAGAGTGTCAATCCTTCCATCTTCAGGCACCTTAGAGAGGTTTTCACCCTTAGATACGTCTTTTCTTTTTCCTTTTTTAGGATCTAACATTGCCACTGAGTGGTTTTCACCGTTAGATCGATTTATTATTTTCATATTTTTATGACCGAAAGGATTGGCACCCTCTCCGAAGTAAGCCATGTCGTTGAGTTCTATGGGGAATCCTAATTTATGATCTCCTAATGGTAGATGATCTTTGATTCCAAGATAGTCGATAATAGTATCATCATTATGGAAAACATCAAGTTCGAGGTAATTTGGGGAATCCCAGGCGATAAGTTCAGGGTAGACAAGGGGTATTGGATCATTTGGTTCGGTCTCAAAGGATGAAATGGTATTGATAGAAAAGTTTTGAAAGTTTATGATTGTATTGGCAAGGTCTATTTCCATACTCTCATCTGAATCGTCTAGCTCAAGATAACTCTCATTTTCCTCACAATCGCCACGAGTAGTATCAGGTGGATCTAATCCTAGTGGTTCCGTTCTTGGACTCGTCTGCTCATGGCAATTGTTACCATTGGCATGAACATCATCAACTTCCATATCTTCAGTATAATCAAAGAATGAATCCCATTCATAATTATGAGAATCATCACCATCATCATCATTATTTCTATGTCGGTGAATGATGCCTTGCACTATCTTTTGCTTTGCTGGATCTACATACATGCCATTTTGCCGAAATGTAGGAGCTGGAGAAATTTTGTAAAAGGGTTCAACCTTTTCTTTTCCTTTAGGCTCCTTTGGTCCTTCTCCCTTGTATCCTAGTCCAGTGGTATCTCTTTGATAATTCAGATTTTTCAGGATTGGTTTTATGACACCTTCTCTTTTCAACTCTACAGGTCCACTTCCTTGATATCCCATCTTTTGTAACAAAGTGTATCTCGTGCCATATATATCCGGTGATATAGATTCATGTTTTTCATTCTCTGGATCTTTATGATGATGTAACAAATAATTAGCATTACGCTCAGCAGCTTCTTTTGATATGGTGCCCCCACTTACAAATGTGCCATAAACAAGTGTAGAAGGGCCTTCAAATTGTTGTTTAGTGATCAAGGATTTTCCATATGATTTAGGAGATAAGGGTAACTTTGTGATACACAAAGTTTGGCCCAAAGTGTATTCTCCCATACTTTGTTCTTTTATATCTACCTTGATTTCATGGGATTTGGAAGTTGATGCTTCATTACTAAGATCAATGGGTGTTGGTGGAGAAGACGCAATCCGATTGTAAGGCACCAAAGATTCATTTGTTGGCTTTATGGTATTGCAATATTGAAAAGGATTCAGATCTCCTTTGATGGTCACCTCTTGACCATTATATGGAAACTTCAAGCATTGATGATACATTGATGGCACAGCTCACATGGAATGAATCCAAGGCCGCCCTAAAAGAATGTTATATGCCAAATCCATATCCAAGACTTGACAAAGAAAATCTTTAAGCATAGGACCAACTCTGATAGGAAGTACAACCGATCCCTTGGATGACCTTTCCTCCTCCTCATAAGCTTTGATGGTGATTTTCTTCTTTGGATCGACATCATTTTCAAAAAATCCCAAGTCACGGACTAGCTTTAGAGTGCAAATGTTCAAACTGGCTCCTCCATCTATTAGCACTCTTTTAATCTTATGGTTTTGTATAATGCCTTCTATATGGAGTGGAGCATTGTGCGGTTGGTTGATGGCTAGATCATCGTCTTTAGTGAAGGACAGATAATGGGGGGTTGTCAAATGCCCCACCATAGCTTGGAATTGATCTTGATCTAGATTGGTTGGAACATTAGTTTCAGTCAGAGCTTTCTCAAGGATTTCTTTATGGGAAGGTGAGAGACGTAAAAGCTCTAATATGGATATCTGGGCTGGTGTTTTCTTCAGTTGTTCTAAAAGGTTGTATTGGTTGGAAATATTGGACGTAGACTTTGGAACGTAGACAACCTTGGTTTGGGTAGTATTAGGCTTAGATGGAACCCCTTGAAGAGTAACCTTGGACTGGGCTTGAGTTGTGACGTTAGCCGGTTGGCTCTTTTCTTTGATGGAAATCACATTGACATAGGATTGAGACGGATGGCCTTCAGAAATGTGATTTATGTAGCTGTAGGAGGTGGAATTGTAGTTTGCATGGTTATCACCTTTAGCATTAGATGAGTTCCCTGTCTCGTGCTTGGGAAGTGGATCTTTGAAGGCAGTATGTGACTCATTAGAGGTGTGTCCATCAATGTTGATTTCTTCATTGTCAATCAAATCTTGGATAGCATGCTTGAGTCTTTGACAGCTATTGGTTTTATGACCCTTGCCTCTATGGAATTCACAGTAATCATTGTCATTCCACCAAGATGGTTTTACCCGAGGTTCAAAATCTCTAGTCTCAGGAAGCGCAATGAGTTTCTTTGTGATTAGCTTCCTTAGTGTAGATTCCAGAGATTCCCCCAAAGGAGTAAAATTTCTCCTATGTGACATGAAGGGTGATTTTGAGGCACTGTTATTGGTATTCTGAGTAGCACCTATATTGTTTTGAGTAGGTTATGTTGGATTGGTTTTGCTTGCAAGATTCAAGATGGGTTGTGGAGATTTAACATGACGATTATCAACAATCCCATCACTAACAATGTTCTTATTCTTGTTCCAATATTTAGATTTATCATTGTTGTTGTTATTGTTGTTGTTGGTGGAACTTGAACTTGATCCAGCATTGTCTTTGGAGTAGAGCTTAATTTCCCCCTTTCTAACCATAGCCTCTTCAATTTTCACACCATTTTCAATGAGCTTGTTGAAATTTGGAGGGCATTGTAATTGTAACCTATAGCTCATCTATTGTGTTAGGTTATGCACAAAGATATCCATTTTCTCTTATTCAGGAATAGAGTATGGATACTTGGAAAATAGTTGATGCCATCTTTGCAAAAAGGTGAGAAAAGGTTCTCCATTCTTTTGGTGTGTGTTGCAAAGATCAAGCATTGTGACTTCATGTTTGATGTTGTAGGAATAGTGAGTCAAAAATTTGTTGATAAGTTCGTTGAAAGATTGTATACCTGGGGGTAGCTTGGAGAACCATTCCATGGCTTGTCCTCCTAAACTATGTGGGAATAGTCACATAAGATAAGTATCATTGTGCGTGACTTAAATACATGCAACACAAAACTCACGAATGTGGTCTTGTGGATCAGAATTCCCTTTATACTTATCAAGTTTTGGTACCTCAAAATGAGGAGGGAATGGAATCATAGTTAAATTCTTGTCAAAAGGATAGGGAAATATATCCTCCAAAGAGTACTTCTTAGTGGATGTTCCCATTTGCATGTCATGCATTTGTTGTTGTAGCAATTGGAGTTGTTGCATGACAGGATCCAAAGATGAAGAAGGCTTTTGGGTATTGTTGGAAGTATTATGTTGTTTGTCCTCCTTTTTCCCATGAGTATGGGTCTCTTGAGAGCCACTAGGTTTTTCTTGGGAACCACTATGTTGTTCTTGATCATTTGTGTGTGGTGGTTCTACAAGATCATTGACATCAAAACCACTAGGTAATTTTTCTCCTTGTTGAGCAAGCATGAGGAAGTACATTTGTTTGTCCATACCTTGGATTCTTTCCATGACACTATAAAACTTGGAATCTTGCATAGCATCTCTGATATCTTTATCAGTGAGTTCATGTTCTGATGAAAAGAGTGGGGTTGCCTTGGACTAAGGGTTCTCTTCATTGGGTTTACCTCCTTCCATTGTATCTACGGATTCTGGACCAATGGGTTGTTTAAGTTTCTGTGATCGAGTTTGAACCATAAACGGTGGAAGATGAAAATAGAGGAAGATGTGAAGATAGACAAGATAGGATGAAATAGATGAAAAAGTGTTTGAGCTAGATAAGGTAAATGGATAATCTAAGTCGATAGGAGATATAGAGCTCACTATGATATGACAAAGAAGAACCCAAAGAGAGAGTGACCTAAACAAGTTTTGATAAAGGATGACAGATCCTGATATGATGAAAACTCACAAAGGTCACATTCTGAAAATCAAGGTAGTATCTCAACACTTGGATGTAGATTTGGAAGATTTAGGAATGTTTTCAGAAAATGTATTGG
This sequence comes from Thuja plicata, assembly GCA_018584345.1. Lineage (NCBI taxonomy): Eukaryota > Viridiplantae > Streptophyta > Pinopsida > Cupressales > Cupressaceae > Thuja > Thuja plicata. The sequence continues at coordinate 4,103,717 of MU225465.1, read as the reverse complement.
ATGAAAGCAAGAAGATGAGAAATGTTCAAAATTGAAGATCAGAAAGTCTGTAAGGTCAAATATTTTTCTAGAACCACACTAAAGACAGAAATGGGTATCCAAAAAGGTAAGTTTTAAATCTCGAAGACCTATGGAAGTAGTCACTGTGATGAATGCGCAGGAACAAATGCACAGGCAGTTTAAAAAAATGCGCAGGAATAATGCACAAATGTGTAGGATATATTTTTTTGGATTTTTGATAGTTTTTTGCTTGGAAATTTTGGATTTTTCGATGTTTTTTGGTTTTTTTTTTTTGTTTCAGATGTTTTTGGAAAATTTGAAATGCATACCCACACATGAAAGATAGAAATGATCTAATCTAAATCAGTATGAATGTACAGACACGCTTACAAATCTTAAGGATGGCAAGGATGATATCTATCGAATCCCCACTTGGATAATAAAATCCAGCCACTCAATTCAAAGCAGACAGCCTAGGAACTTGGAGGCACGGGCTCCTCCTTACAGTGCACTCACTTCTCAGGCACACCAAGTTTCAAATTCAATGGGTCATTACTTCCCAAAGAATTGCTATCTCTACTAAAAATCGTGAGTAATGTGGGGTGTCTTCACAGGTTGGGCTACCCGTTGCACCAGTATATAGAAGGATTTGTGGCCACTAAACAAAATCTTGTAGTAAGGACATCCATTCAAGTGGTTGTGATCAAGTCATTTTCCCAATTAAGGGGGCTCTTCCAATCCTTTCACAACAAGGTTTTCACCTTAACGATGTAGGGACTTTAATGCACCACAAGGGTACTAGAGGAGATTTTGGTTGCCACAACAAATTCACACTTGTCCATTGTGATACTAGTCACAATGGAATTTTTTATATACTGGTTTGGATGGGCTTGGATTTAGCCTATTACCGGTTGGGTCGTTCCTTGGGGTGAGTACCTCTTTTCCCACCAAGGACTGCCCTCTAAGGTTTATAACAGTTTCTCTTACACCCAAGGTCCACGAATGGTGAGGGGAGAGGATACGTTGTTATAAACTTGGGATTACAATTAAGCTTATAAAGAAAGACACAATAGATAGATTGCTAAGCTACAGAAGACACGTGAAACTGAAAAGCATGTCATATTTTAAAGCCCAAACGAGGATTATGGTTTATTTTGCAAAACCCCTAGGAATCTGTAAGAAAACTGTTAATAGTTTCAAATTGGGGTCTTCAGATTTTGACCTGCAAAATACTTTAGAATCTACCAGAATGAACAAGAACCTGTTAGGATTGTTAGCTGAAACCAAAATGAAGAGAAATCAGAGTTCTAAAAATGTAGAAATAGATGTGCAGAAACTGAGAATGAATGCGCAGAAACAGAGTGTAAATGTGCAGGAATAACAAATGCGCAGCAAAGTTAACGTATGTGCCTAAGGATGTGATGAATGCGCAAAAATAGTGAATGCATAGCTGAAATGTATGTATGCACAAAAATCATGAACAGATGCGCAGAAACAGCCTGTAGAAACTTGCACACGGAAAACTAGAAAAAGATGTTAATTTGTGGTGGTAAGCCCCATGGTGTGCACCAAAAATATATGCAAAATAGAAGTGTAACTAATCTAAATGAGATATTAATCAATCTAACTAACAAATCAATCTAAATGCAAACACAATGAAGATTACAAGTTTAAATGAAGAAAAACAATAAAGTTACCTTCACCTACCCAATGCAGCTTGTCTCCATTGCCCTCGTAGCTTTGGTTTCTTGAATGTAGGTTGAGCCCTCAAATTTCCAAATGAAGCTCTTGTTGGAGTTCTCAATTTTTGGAAAAATTTAGAGTCCTATAAAATGATAAAACTCTAAAAAATGGAATCCTAAAAACTATGCCCAATAATTAATAATATGATGAAGTACATTAAATGGGATACAACAACATATTTCTTTTCAATTAAAATTTGAGGGATTATGGAAGGAAGCTCTATGAGAGAAACAATCAAAATTCTACAAGCAAAGGTTTTAGAGATGCTGGAATTTAGACCTGCTGCAAAGATGATGTCTACAGAGGATGAAGATGGTCGAATTTTAAAAATATAAAATAGACCCAGTTCGGGAAATTAAATTTCCTATCTCCAAAAAAAATCTTAGAATTTTACAATATGTTTTTGATTTTCGACCAAAGCCAAATCCGAAAGTAGGTAGTTATTTTTTAGTTAGTTTATTATTTTTTCAAAATAATTTGTAATAAGAGT